>CM047426.1:39404919-39453712 GCA_026168455.1 Theocolax elegans | reverse complement strand
GAACAGGTCTCCAAGCTATCTCCGGCTAGAAATGAGCTGAATTAAGGAACTTAAGCTCGTTTTAGCTACCTTAAGCTGAAAGTTAGCTCCACTGCAATAAGAACAGTGTCTCCAAGCTATCTCCGGCTAGAAATGAGCTGAAGCAAGGAAACTTAAGCTCATTTTAGCTACCTCAAGCTGAAGCTAGTCCACTGTCCGACCCCGAGGTCGAAGATATTGTTTTATTATTGTTTAGTTCGTTTCTATGTAACCCCCCGTACGCGTGTATATATAAATATATGTAAATATCCCCTTTCAGTAAAATATATCCTTTTGATTTAGTAACGCATTTAAGTCGCGTAGTTATTTACTAAATCCCCGTATTCCTATTCCCGCTTACCCAGCCGCCTCCGCGGGCACGTTAGCATTTTAGCTAACGTGCATTCTGAGCGGCCGAGCCTCGTGTTCCAACGACGGGCACGAGAAACCACAAGCACGCATCCTTCACGCGGCTTGTACAAATCTACCCGAGTGCGACTCGGTCCGGCGATTCTCCACGCGGCGGAGAATCGTCCTCGTTGTTTACGGCGCATCATCACCGAGATACCGCGGTTGCACCACGGCTATAGCCCGTGCGCGGTATCGCGGCATCGAGGGACACGGCAGCGCGGCGCGAGGCCCGCGCAGGTAAGTCCTCACCTCGAAAGCGGTGCTCGACGAGGAGCACGCGCTAGAATCGCCCCGTTACAATATATCTCTATATTATATCTCTATATTATATATATATATATATATCTGTGGCTTCCCGGAATAACCAGTTAAGTCCAGTTTTTTGAAAATTGAGTTAGGGACAGTTTCGGATAGCTTTAGTACCTATCTATCATTTAGACCAGGTCCGAAGTTCAGATCATTTGTACAGGCGACGTTATAACCGATTGCTTAAGGGGATGCCGTATTACCGACATATTTGATTTTTCAAATTAAATCTTCAGTTTATCTTTTATTCCAATTGTGCGTGCATATATACATTCTACATGATTTGCAGATTGTGTGTTAACTCGCAGAATTTTAAAACTCGACATATTCATTTAATTAAATGAAAAATAGTTTGTAAAAACTGCAATGTCGGTAAACAGTTACAATTTTTAGTACATTACAATTTTTCATTTAGATAAGGAAATGTATCGAATTATAAGATTCTGCAAGTTGACGCACAATCTGTTAATAGTGCAGAATGTACCTATGATCGCAAAATCGGGATAAACGAAAATCTCAACATTTAATTTGAAAAATCAATTCGGTAATTTATATCGTGTGGCATCCCCTTAACCAGTTAAGTCCGCGCGCGATAAATTAGTTCCCGGAATAACCAGTCAAGTCCACCGAATTTCCTTAATTAATTAGCTTTTACTTGTAATACTTTGTTTATTCGAAGAATACTTAATAAATAATTGAATTTTTAATGGAATTTATAACTTTTTAACTCATATCAATAGTAAAATAACATTTTGAAACGAAAATTGAATGTTACTGAGGTTTACGTACACGGAGAGAAATATTTAGAAAATATTACAAAGGAGTTTGGTAAAAATTCCCAAACTCCCAAGTAATGTGGTAACAGACCGAAAAAACCGAAAAAATTACCAAACTGCTAAGTAAAATTTACAGTAAATGTAGTAAAATTTACTCTAAATGTAGTAAAATTTGTGGAGTTAGCGTACTAAATTTTACAATTAAGCTTGTAAATTTTATTAACTCTGATTTTTTCCTATACTGTTTACGAAATTCTATAAACAACAGTACAGCACGAGATACCGAAAAGAAGCGATAAATAAAATTTTTATTGGAATCGCGTCGTTCGTTTGTTTACTTTAAAAGGACGATTCGATGAAACACATGCAAGTGACGCGGTGGCGCAATGGTAAGGACTTGGATTCTCAACCCAAACTTCGCAGGTTCGATCCCGATGACATCCAGAATTTTTTTCACTAATTAAATTTCATTTAAATATTTAAAATTTCCATAACACTCGAATAATATACATAAACTCAAAAATAAATAATATGGGAGGAATAAAATTTTTTTTCTGATGTTAAAAAAAAAATTAAAATTACAATTTAGTTTGGTAAAAATTACGAGATTCGCAGTTTGTTACCACATTACTTGAGAGTTTAGGAATTTTTACCAAACTGCTTTGTAATATTTACAAATTATTTCTCTCCGTGTACAATCATTTTTGTTTCTATTAATTATTATATTGTTATAATTTTTTCGTTTTAATTAAATAAATATTTAAATTTGTCTTGATTCAAAAATGCAAATTACTATGTAAAAAAATTAGTACCAAATTATAGGTATATATTACTTACAGGTTACAGGTACTAAAATGATTGATTTTATAGCTTATTTACGCAGATTTGCCCTTTTAAGAATCCTTCGTTCGTTAAATGATCGTTTATACAATTGATAATGTCGAATTTTGTAGAAAATTACAAGTAAAATGTTCTATAGAATGGTTATAAACAAACCAACAACAATCCAATTTTTATTTTGAGCCGCGAATTGCGATAATTTAATTTTGACACTCTTATTTACTTATATTTAATAAGCTATTGTTATTATTAGTTGGTGGTAAATCAAGAAAAAGTCGTTTTAATTGTACGTATAGAAACATTAGTAACTAGTAATAAACACAACAAGTGGCTGGTGCAAGAATTCGCGGGTTGAGATTTCTTTTCTCAATGAATTTTGTTAGCGTAGCGCAGTTAAGTCCACTTTGAAAACTAAACTGCGAACGGAATTGTTTTAACGTGTCAGTGCCCGTCCAATTTTTATTTTTAACTTGTATTCTTTATTTTGTAAGCATTGATAGGTGAAATAATGACTCTATCGGCGCTTAAATAAAGAAAAACGGCTATAGTTACCGCGAAGTCAGTTAAGTCCAAGTTACCGGAATAACCAGGTAACTCAGCTGTTTTCGTATAATAGCGGCGCAATACACAACGGCGCATGGCCTTATGCACGTCAAAATCTAAGTTTTGTATGTACTATTTACATTGTGCAATATCAAGGCTCATCTCGATCTCTCCGATTTTGCGATTAAGTTTGAACTTTCAAACGTTAATATCTCGAAATCATCAAAATGGACTTAACTGGTTATTCCGGGAAGTCACAGATATATATATATATATATATATATATATATATATATATATATATACATACACACTCGCAATGGCCGTTGTAACGACGACCATGTTAATTTCCACAAGTGTACCTTATTTTCCCACTTAAATATATCTTTTATCCCTTTCTCGTTCGCTGCACGAGGCCATTACATGTTTTTATACCTGTATTTATATACCTATAGATGTGTGTATTTGTGTGTGAGTGTGCGTGTGTGTGTTAAATTAACATTAATTTATATTTATCGGTTGGATGAGGATTATGTTATTGCTCGTTTAAAAACATAGTAATTAATAATAATAATAAGTAACAAATAAATTAATTTACCTAAAAATCCTTCGGTGATCCTATCAATACAATCAGTAATAATACTATATTATAAGCGATTCACTATTACAAAAATAATTATCCTGACTTTTCCCAAACTTTATTTCAATTAAAAAATTAATATGGATTGTATATAAACAATGAAATAAAATACAGTCACAAAAACGATAATAAGCGCCACCACGCGTCGTAGTAAAGAAATAAAAGCAATTACAAATTTATCATTCGAAATTCAAAAACTTGGAAAACTTCTCGTACAATATATTTATTTCTGTATTCATAACAGTACTTATGACAACCAGTGCGTAAGTGCGTTTTTGATACTCCGTGCGAGAAGCGCGACTTCTCGCACCCGCAGCGAAAAATGTGTGCTCGAAATCGAGCTTCACACACGTCGTATCAAAAAATATCGTACGATACAAGTGCGAGTAAGAGATTCTCGTCTCGTGTGCCTTTCTACCCTCGCTTCGCTCGGGCGTAAACCATACGCGAGACAAAATTCTACTTTCTCGCACTAGTATCGTAATATACTATTCCTGTATATTAGTATAATCGCTAGACGAATACGAGTGTCTTACGATGATACGAATAAACAAGTACTAAAACTTAAGTGGAATACATTTTTAAAAAACGTCTTTGTCTTTATTCTGTACAACAAAGTATAGATTTTTAAAAAAAGTTTCATTAATTTTTATAAAAAAATGAGGTAATTTGTTGTGCAAAATAAAGACAAAGACGTTTTTTGAACATGTATTTCACTTGAGTTTTAGTACTTGTGAAAAAGAAAAAGATGCGAATGATTAGGTTCGATTTGATGAAGAAAAACTGGAGTAATCGTGCACCGCGCAAAGCCCTTAGCGAAAATAAGATGTCAAACTTAGGAATTTTTTATGGAGCCTAGAATTGATATGTAAAGGTTTAGAACTACCTTAGATCGAACCTCATAGTAAATACTTTATCGTAGAATTTTCTTATGTACATAACTTTGTAAGAAAACTTTTAACAGCTCGACAAAATTTTTTTCAATTTTTTCTAGTCAACCCAGGCTTGTCCCCTTAAGGGGGTTCCATACTCAATTTTTGATGATTAATTAATAAAAAAGTAGAACAGTATGTGAAAAAATAAGAGAAGAGGCGCCTTCGTTTATTGACAATCTAACTGTGTGCTGAATTTTAGATTAAAATATTATTGCGTTTTCGAGAAAAGTCTTACCAAAAATATCAAAACTTTTCACCTCATTGAGGTTAGGTTCACATTTTTGGTAAGACTTTTCTCAAAAACCCAATATAATTTTAATCTAAAATTCAGCACACAGTTAGATTATTAATAAACGAAGGCGCCTCTTCTCTTATTTTTTCACAAACTGTTTTATTTACAAATTTATTACTATTAATCACGATTGCCGATAAGGTAGGGAGGATAAATATTGACTATGGCACCCCGTTAAGCAGAGTCAAACAATGTTTTACAGTGTTTAGCACTTTTTATTTTTTTCACTTACATATAATGTATCTAGTTAAATTTAATAAATAGTCTAATTAGCTATAAGATGAAAACAATTTTAATTATACCCTTTTTTATTGAAAATTACCAATCAAATTTTACACAGAAAAGTTTTAGATTGAACTTTTTAATCTAAATGAGTGAATTTTGGATTATTCTTATTAGATTTTAAATTATAATCTAATAGATTAATTTTTTAATCTAAAAATTATTGATAGTAATCATTATAGATTGAAATTGTCTTATTCTAATAGATTGATTTTCCAATCTAATATCATTAGATTTATTAGATGTATCATGTAATCTAAACTTATTAATCCAAAATTCACTAACTTAGATTGGTTTTTAATCTAAAAACTTGAGAATGCATTTATTCGAATGAATGAAACATTTTTTTAAATAATCAATTTATAGGGCCCAAATTTATTGAAATTATTAAGCCTTTGGTACCGTATGGGTTCTGTAGGACTCACTTTGTTTAAGATGCTGTAGAAAACTGAAATTAAATAATTTCTTAAATCTACCGATTTAAATGTTGAACAAAGTGGGCCCTACAGGACCCATACGAAACGAAAAAGTTAAAAACGAAATTTTTTTTTCAAATAGTCAATCCATCAGACTCTTAATTCTTTACATGTTCTAAACAATATAGTTCTGATTTTTTTCTGTTTTTAAATTTAATTTATTAAACAAATTTTCTTTGTTAAAAGAGAATATTCTAATTTTTATTCGATTTCATCTCATCATGAATTTTTTGAAACACTGAAAGACTGAAAATCAATGATCTAATAAGTAATTATCAATCATTTAACACGACTATACCGTATTTGAAACGTTCTTCTACTTGTTTATATCTGAATTATTGATCAACAATGCTGTAAAATGTAGAAAATTATAATAAAAGAATTTGTAATCGAACATTCTGTTAATCGAAAAAACTAAGAGAATGAATGATCTAATATTAAAATCCGATGATTCAATCCTCGGATATATGAGCTCTTGAAAAATCGGTAGATACAAACTTTTAAGCTTGAATATCTTCGAAACTATTTGCCCTACATAGCCAGCCATAAACTCTGAGATATTATTAACATCTATAATTTTCTCAAAATTAGAAGTGAATGAAATAAAAATAAAAATTACGTGGGCGAAACAGCAATTAATTTATTATACGATACGATACACAATTTTCTTACGTCTCAGTATAAGCGAATAAGTTGTAGAATTTTTTTTCATTCCAATGAATATATTATTTATTTATTTACAAAAATCAACTGATTTATAATGGTTTATAAATTAATTATTCGTTATTGCTAAAGGTATGACACTGCTAGTAAGTATATTGTTATTAGAGCTGCTTCTTTTATTATTCATTTTTTACTGAAGAGCGCTCCATGAGAAAAGAATTGGAAAAATTGACTAATTAGTTACAGAAGGTTGAGCACTCAAAAAGTTCATAAAAATACATAATGCTTCGGTAATTATAAATCTCTTGAGCTGATACTCAATAGGGCTCATTCTTAATTTAAACACTACCTTTTCCCAAATATCAAACGGATTGAAGTCTTTTTACTCATAAAACGTTAGAAATTTTTGCAGCATATATAGCCACAACTACCCTTTAGTAGCACGATTTTTATCAGCCTATTTGACCAATTAGTTATAGAGCTATAGCAAATTAAAAAAAAATAATTTTTTTAATACCGTAAGAACTATATTTGGAAATAATTTAGAGTACTCGAATCAAGAGCAAAGAGCTTTTTGTTCTCAACAAAATACATTTGGTCCGATTCAAGAATATCCCTCGCAAAATAAAAAACTTAAATAAATAAATTTTTTAAAACTTGAAAATTTTGAAAAGGAAAACTGTATGTCCAAGCCGAGGGATGTTGACCGAGTAGTTTCAGAAATACGAAGGTATATGCACGCACGTACGTTTACGCACACATCTATACGGATATTTTTTAAAAATACGTGATTACACGTACACAACACATATACTTGTAACATGTTTTTAGTAACTCAAGAAATTTTACCATTAGAGAGCTTCCTCTACAAGGATGTATTATAAACTTTAAAAAGACCTTCTACTTTAATTAATTTAATTATACTCGCAAACAATATAAATTATTTTACTTACCTTCTCACAACCTTTTACGGGAATGGTGAAAGCAATTTTGCTGCGAGGAAATAAACGTCGAAAATAAAATTGAACAATATATAATACCCCTTATAGACCTTTACATGTACACACACCGTTAATTGAATCTTTGAATTTCCGGAAATGCCTATTTATTCGTGCCATCGTCCGCCGCGTATAAATAGGCGTTTCCGGAAATTCAAAGTTTCAATTAACGGTGTGTGTACATACTAAGATAATCGTTCAGTATATATCGCTAGGCTTATGCATGACGAAGATAATATTATTTAACAAATAATTATTTAACAAAAGGTTTTGATAAACAAAAGAAATTTATACACCTCACAGTGATAGAATAAATTAACAACTCTCATTCACAGCAGTTCTGAAAATGAAAATATTGTTTTAAAATTTCAAGTCGTTTTTTTTTTATTTGTTTTTTATTAATATGCACAATATTGTTCGACTTTTTTAATAGTAGTAGGTAATTTTATTACATGTTAAAAAAATATTTTTAAAAAAGAATAAACACATAAACTCTACCTGAAAGTATGAAAAGCATTTACTATTAATGATAAATTACTGTAAACGTTTATTGTATAAAAAACTAATAAAGCTATAAAAAATTGCCTGATTTTATTCTCTCCATCGGTTATCAGTATAAAGAATTTTTAAACTAACGTGCAATTTGATTTTCTTGCTAATTCATAATAATAAGTAATATAATATTTAAACTAAAAATATAACAAGAATTATTGTTTATTTTTTCGATTCTTATCGCATCAGAAAAAGCATTTATACGGGTGTATTTTCATCTTGGGATAAAGATTACCTTAGTCGACTCTAAAATGCTTCCCACTTATAGTGCACTACAATAATGGTGCGGAAAAATAATTTATGTTGCAGTGGGCGCAAAATGCGACTTACGCCATATACACATTTTTTAAACGAATTTTACACGCACTGCGGTATAAAATATTGTTCGTTTCTAGTGTGAAATATGATTCTCGGCTCGGGCCTCAATCTTTGCCCTAATAGCGAATCTTTTAGTTATTTTTAAATTTTGTCCCGCATTCGGGTACTTTACCTTAATAGGGTATTATTATTTAAAATTTTCATACAAATATTAGAGAATATTAATAATTAATTAAAGTATAATTAATAATTTTTGATCAATCAATAATGTTTTTTTTATTCTTATTTCAAAAAGCCATTTAGAGGAAGTAGAGGAGAGCCAGATTCGTAGAGGAAGCTATGTATTTTTTTTGCAGTTATTTTTCCAAGTCCTCCTTTATTTTCTAAACTTTGTTTAATATTTCTTTAAAAACTTTACTTTTAGTAATAGTTTTCTTTATTAAAAATTAGAAATTTTTAAATAGATAAATAGAGAAAGTTAGTATATGATGGAATTGCGATCGGCCCTTGTCGATTTCCCCCCCCACCACCTTAAGAGAATAGAAGAGCGCGGTGTCCGTCGAAGGACTCACTCTCTGCTCGGCTGCCGATCCGTGCAGGTTATATTCGGTGACCCTGCGAACCGCTTTGTATTTTGTAGTTTTGGTATTATATTGTTTTATATTAAACTGGGTGAAGTGTACGAGAAGTGTTGTTTTTATTGCTGCCACTACCTAGTCCTCCATCAGGTTATCGGCCCACCACCGCTTCCTTGTGCGCGGGGAGCTTAGAAAGGTTGTTTTTCTTTTTGTCTTGGTAAGAGACGGACGGTGCAAGGATGTCGGAACAAGGAGAGAAAGCGTCGAGCAGCATCACCAAGGGTAGGTGAAAATATTAATAAAAATAAAGTGAAAATAAAGTGAAAATCGATTTGAGAGCGACGCGGTGTTTTTTGTTTTACTTATAACGATATCGTTGTGCGATGCGATCCTGAAAAGACGCGGTATGTAAATTCACCGGCCGGTATTACTTTTAATAATTATCATTTGATTAGTGAACAGATTATTA
This sequence comes from Theocolax elegans, assembly GCA_026168455.1. Taxonomy (NCBI): domain Eukaryota; kingdom Metazoa; phylum Arthropoda; class Insecta; order Hymenoptera; family Cerocephalidae; genus Theocolax; species Theocolax elegans. The sequence continues at coordinate 39,444,615 of CM047426.1, read as the reverse complement.
ATCTACTATTAACGGGATGAGAAAAGTGTGATGAGAAAAGTGTAATGAGAAAAATGTGTTGAGAGAACAGAAAAATGTTCATAGACGTGTTTGTCTTTTCATAAAAATTCGCGGAACAAGACATTCGAAAGGTCAGAGCGCGGCATTTGTTTATACCGGGTATTGCATGCGGCGGGAACACGTGAGCGACGTAGCGAGAATAGCCGAGAGAGAAGGAGAGCGAGAGTGCGAGTGAGAAGGGGAGCGCGAGTGCGACAGAGAAGAAGAGCGAGAGTGCGAGTGAGAAGGGGAGCGAGAGTGCGAGTGAGAGGGAGAGCGCGAGGCGGGAGCGGCCGAACGAGCTCGGGAACACTCGAGAAGGAGAGAGAAGGGCGAGTACGGGAGAAGCGCGAGTTCGGGCGCGCGCGAAGTGGGAAAGAGAACGGACAGGCGTACGTATGTAGTAGGGAAACGAGCGAGACTAGGTGAGCGCGGAGCGGGGCGTTCTTTAGGCAAAGAAGCGCGAAGTAGGATAGACGTAAGGCGAGGTAGGCAGGATCTTGCGCGCAAAATTCAAATCAGCTGTTCTTTCTTTTCTTTCTTTTTCTCGTACCGCATGTGATACAAGACCGGTCCAACAAATGACTAAGCGACTTTAAGAGAATATTAAATTAAAGTTAACGTTAACAAAGTGATGCGCTTCTTAAAAATTGAGAATTGACACGTGTAATTAATTGCAGATGAACTAACTCTGCTACTGTTCTTACGAACACAGTATGAGTTATTAAAGTTTGAGAAGAGGTTTCCCGGGCAAAAGGTTGGTCTAGACCTTCTAGAGAACAAAATAATTTTTACAACAGAATCCGGATTCACATGTACCTTAGGTACGTAATAATAATTATTAAAACGTTTTTAAAAGTTACATTCATCGGCACAGCTGGTCTGCTGATGTGCTGCAGGCGTCGTACGTTCTCGCAGTGCATTAGTGGGGATGTGGTTGATTACACTTTGTGTTCAAGTGCTAGTTGGCTACATTCGCTGATGGTTTAACAGCTTTGTGTTCAAGAGGTTGAACCATCAGCTGATTGCAATACATGTTTTCAGATATGGATCACCTATCGGGAGATCAGATTCGAGTGGTATCTGAGGCAATCAAGGCTAGGCGCGATAAAGGGGAAGTACTGACCATCCCGGTCAAAAACCAGCTAATTACTTATCCCTCTACCGAATTAGGCAATTTAGGAAATTCTGAAACAATTAAGTGGGATTTGAATGATGCGATAGAGATGGGTATTACAAGCGATGAGTTAAACGATGACGCGTTTGAGGTCGACCTGAGAGACGTGGACGTGAAGGGTGAAGAGATGAGCAGAGATATTGAATGCGAAACGGACTCTGAGATGAGCGATAAACGAGATTCGATAATAAACGAGAAGCGAAATTTCAGAGAAGCGAATGTGTTGAATAAAAATGCGCCGTTGATTATTGCTGATGAAAAATGTAACATAAGCATGCGAATTGAAAACAAAACTAAATTGCCTAACAGTAAAAGAGATGATTTTTCAGATGAGATGGGAATTGTGATGGACCGAGTCACACAAGTTATTGAAGAAAAATTGCAACCTGTTGAAAATCTCATGAGCCGGGTAGACAGTGCAGTCAGGGACATACATGTTTTCTTTGATTCAATGACGGGACGTGATATATCCCAACAGAACCATCTGAGAGAGAACATTGATGAGATGCGTAACCTCAACGATGAGATGCGACGAATGTGTTCGGAGATGAAAGGATGCATTCGCGAAGGACGAGAGGTGTTGAGGGAAATGAAAGAGGTAAGAGATGAGTTTTATGATAATAATGAAAAAGATTTTGAAGAAATTGCACATAATTCGACGGAAAATTCGGGTTATGACGTTATATCGAAAGCGGATATAATAAAATTAATTAGATCAGAAGTAGAGAAAGAAAATAATTCGGAAACTAAAACTTTCAACAAACCAAATGACATGAGTGAGTTTAAAGACGCGATTAAATTACTAAATGTGAAAGATTCAAGTACAAAGAGAGATTATAAATTATCGGTACAAATGAAATACGAACTATTTATTGATTACTTTACTTCGGAATTAATTGCCTTGGATTTACTGTATATTATTGATGAAGACTCTGAAAAACGAGACGCGACGGATAGAGAAATGTTAACGCGAGATCAGTTCAAAGTCAGAGATATTTTAATAAATCATATTGATCAAAATTATCATGCCAAAGTAATTGATATTAAAGACCCGAAAGAGATGCTGGAAAAAATTAAGGAAATTAAGAGATATGAATGTAGTTTATCGTCTGTTAACTTGAGGAAACAGTTATATTCTTTGGTGTTCAATCGTAATGGGAGAGTGTCAGTTTTCGTGGACAAATTTGACGAGATAATAAGAACACATAATAATATTACTCATGCACAGCCGTTTGCTGAATCTGAGATCCGTGATGCATTTTATAATGCAATAGTAAGAGAAGTGCCACAGATTCACGAACTTAATTTTGTGAACAAAAACGCGACGGGTAAGGATCTAGACTATAATCAATTAAAAACTTTTCTTTTACAGCATGAAGCGATGAGAAAGGGAAGTGGAAATGCAACAGCAAGTACCAGTGTGGAGCCTAGAGCAGCTCTGGCTACCACACAAATGGAAGGGATGCGCTGCTATGAGTGCCATGCAAACGGGCACATCAGCCGAGATTGTCCCAGGAAAAATTCGGGGGAAAAACTATGCTACAATTGTAGACAATTTACACGGGACCACAAGGCTGAGAACTGCCCGAATCCTAGCACGAGAGATGTGAGTAACGAGAGACGTGGAAGAGGACGTGGTTTTATAAGGTATGCGAGATTTAATAAAGATAATAGAACTTTTGGTTACAAAAGACATTTTGGAAGTGATGGGAGAAATGTTAGAGATGCGAAAAGACAAAAACTTATAATAAATCGGGGAAAATTCAATTCATATAAACCTAAAGGTAGAGGGGCAAGTAATTTGCTAAATTCGTCCAGAGGCAAGGAACCAAAAGCAGGTAAAATTTTAAATACTTTAACTGATGAAACAAATATTACGAATGTGAGATATGAACCCAGTAGTCGGAAACTTTTGGCAAAATTCTTAGTTGACTCGGGAGCAACGGAGCATCTCACCAACTCTAGGCTAATTTTTACGAGATTTGATAATAAAGAAAACCTTATAAGATGCGCAAATAAAAATCCAGAGGCGAGCTTAAAATCGGAGGGAGCGGGATGCGTAGGTATTAAAACGGGAGATAATAGAATTTTAACTTTAAATAATGTAATTTGCGCGGAATCACTATCGGAAAATTTGCTATCCTTAAGAAAATTTGTAGACAAGGGACTAGGTATTTATTTGGATAACAAGAGAGTAGATATATTTGATCCTATTTCGAATAAAACCTTTCTAACTGGAATATACGAGAAACCATACTGGTTGATTGAAGTAGAAATAGAAAAGCGAAGCGATACTTTAAAATCTAGTTCTGAAAAATTCAATTGCACACCAATTGCCTACCTTCTGACCCGAAGTAAAATTAAACAGACTTCTGATGTAAAATTAAATGAAATCCATGAAATCGAATCCCAGTCAGAAATTTAGAATGAAAGTGACGTGTTGAAAGTCGGTCCAAACTTTGAAACAACAGTGACAGATAGAAAATTGCATAACCCTAACGAAATAACTGTAAACACTGATGAAAAAATGAGATGTGAAAAGGAAATTAATTGCGACACAGATTTACCTGCCCAATCAAATAAGTCAATGTTATGGCATGTGAGAATGGGTCATGCCTCTTTAAATTATCTAAGAAACCTGCAGAAGAGATTTCCTGATTTTAAGGAATTGAGTGATGTAAAATTTGACAATTCCGTGCTTGAATGCGAAGTGTGTAAAATGACTAAAATGAACAGACTACCTTTCAATGAGACGAGGATGAGAGCATCTGCTCCATTACAAATAATACATTCGGACATAATGGGCCCGATAAGTCCGAAATCACACCCAAAGGGATATCGTTTTATTTCTGTATTTGTCGATGATTATTCCCGATTGGCTCAGGCATATCCTATGAAATTTAAAAATGATACAGGATCGTGTCTTGATCACTTTGTTAAAACTTCTAGAAATTTACTTGGACGAGACGCGAAAGTCTGTTACTTAAGATCAGATCAGGGCACAGAATTTACGGGAGGCGATACAGTCAAAGTACTGGAAAAACTCGGAGCTGAACTACAGTTAGCATGCCCTGATACTCCTCAGCACAATGGAGTGGCTGAGAGATTCAATCAGACTATTCAGAAGAAAGTAAGAGCGCTGATGTTTGATTCCAAATTTCCAGAAAATATGTGGGACTTGGCTTTGAGTGCTGCTGTTTATGCTTACAATAGAACTCCACACAAGTCAAATGAAATGGTTTCTCCTTTGGAAAAATTTAACCCAAATTATACCGTGAATTTAAAACAATTTAGGCGTTTCGGTTGCATGGCTTATGTGAAGATTCAGAGAAAAATAGGTCCTAAGTTTAGACAGATTGCAATCACAAGTTTTCTTGTTGGGTACAAAGCCACCGGTTATGTCTTGTTCAAACCAGATGAGAATAGATTTTATGAAAGTCGAGATGTGAGATTCAATGAAAAAATTGTTTTTGGTGACAGATTCACAAAGAATCAAATACAAGACTGGGATAATAATTTTGAAAAGGTAAACAACGAGAAGTGGTTCTTGAATTATGAAAAAGATGTGTCAAGGGAATCTGAGGAAATAATAAGAAAGGAGGGAGTAGAAAGGAAAAAGAGAGGTCGCCCGAGAAAATTGCAAGCGAAAGAAAGCGAAACAGAAAAGGAACAAATATTAAGTGATCCGAAATATCATGCACTGCTAGCAAAAATTAACTGTGACCCACAGTCGTATAGAGAGGCGATGAGTTCAAACGACAAAGAAAATTGGTTGTCTGCAATTCAGAGTGAATTAGACTCAATGAACAAAAATGAAGTATGGGAACTGGTAGAACGATCTGAAATTATGAGAGGCGAAATTAAACCAAATATAATTGATTCTAGGTGGGTCTTGAAGAAAAAGATGGAAAAGGAAGGGACGTGTAAATATAAAGCGAGACTTGTTATAAGAGGCTTCAAGGATAGAAACGAATATGATTTGGTTGAAACATACGCACCTGTTTCGAGGTTAACCTTGATAAGATCGGTTCTAGCTATAATTAATAAATATGATTTGGACGTATATCAAATGGACGTGAAAACCGCTTTCTTGAACGGAACTATAAGCGAAGAGATATACATGGAATTGCCAGAAGGCATGAATGTGACGAGCAAAAAGAAGCGAGAGAAGGTCTGTAAATTGAAGAAAGCGCTGTATGGTTTAAAAATCAGTCCGAAACGTTGGAATGAAAGGTTTACGGAAGCTGCTAATAAAATAGGTCTAGTCACTCATGATAGCGAACCATGTTTATTTACTTGGCGAGAGGGGAATAAATTCTTGTTTTTGGTTTTATATGTTGATGATATGTTAATTGCTAGCAACGATAAAGTCCGACTAAGCGAGGTGAAAACTAAATTAAAATCAGAATTTGAAATGACTGATCTGGGAGAACCGAAATGCTTTCTGGGAATTAAGATTATACGGGATAGAGTGAATAAAACGTTGACATTGTCACAAGAAAACTATATATTAAAATTGTTACAGAGATTTGGGTTTGGTGAGATGCATCCGCAAAGGACTCCGATGATTACAAACCAGGTAGCAAATCGTAAGAGACGCGATCGCGAAGAGAATGAGACAGAATCGGAATACAAAAGTGACGAACTCAAACTGAATGTTCCCTATAGAGAAGCCGTGGGTTCATTATTATATCTGGCAAATGTGACGCGTCCTGATATCACTTATGCAGTGAATATTGTCAGTAGGCATCAAATAAATCCGAATGAGGACGATTGGGAAATGATAAAAAGGATTTTTAGATATTTAAAGGGAAGTGCGTCCTTGGGTCTGAAATATACTGGCAATACTGATGATATACAAACCTATTCTGATGCAAGTTTTGCCGATTGTAAAAATAGTTTGACAACTAGTGGTTTTGTAATTAAATTATTTGGAGATGCGGTGTCTTGGAAGACACACAAGCAATCATATATCGCACTATCTACCTGTCAAGCTGAGTATGTGGCAATGAGCGAGGCGTGTCAATATAAAATTTCGTTGTTAAATTCTCTAAAATTGATTCTAATTGATGACTTTAAACCTATGATTTTGTGGTGCGACAATAAGGCTGCTGGTGCAGCCACCCAAATGACAGGTAGCAATAAGTTACGACATATGATTGAAATTAAAGAACATTATGTAAGAGAATGTGTTAAAATGTGCTTTGTTAAAGTGATGTGGGTTAAGTCTAAAGAACAACTTGCTGATATATTTACGAAGCCGTTGGCTTTTGATTTACATAATAAACTAACCTCCAAGATAATGAATGGATAAAGAGATGCGTATATATTGTACTTGATATGTGTGATTTGTGTTTATTTCAGGAAACAGTAAGTGATTCCAGGTCCGATCGGGAGGGAGTGATGGAATTGCGATCGGCCCTTGTCGATTTCCCCCCCACCACCTTAAGAGAATAGAAGAGCGCGGTGTCCGTCGAAGGACTCACTCTCTGCTCGGCTGCCGATCCGTGCAGGTTATATTCGGTGACCCTGCGAATCGCTTTGTATTTTGTAGTTTTGGTATTATATTGTTTTATATTAAACTGGGTGAAGTGTACGAGAAGTGTTGTTTTTATTGCTGCCACTACCTAGTCCTCCATCAGTATAGAATTATTGTCAGAATTATTATTGCGCAAAGTTACGCGAGGCATTGTTTAAAATTAATTCAAAGAACCTCTAATCGCATATAAATATAGCCTTATAGAAAATTAATTAATGTTAGAGTCAAAAGTAAAACATAAAGTAAGTTACAATATTTTCAGCATTATCCCAGGTGGTTTATAGTTATAAATAATTGAGCCCAAGTAGAAGTGTTAAGTATTTAAAAAACGTCACATGGGCATTAATAACTTGTTTAAGATAAGAATTAATAATTTTTACGTAGATAATTGAACGCGTAATCAGAATTATACATACTTTTAATAACTTTTTAATTTAATATCAGCATTATTATTCTCATCTATTTGTTGAATTAGAAAATTTAAGAATATTTTTATAGATTTTAATATATAAATTTGCAGCAAATTATGTAAAAAGTGTTTATAGAATTTTTTTATTTTAAATGCAAGTGTAAATGATTTTTGTAGAAATATTGTGTACATTTATTTTATCGCAAGCTTGAATACGCTATTTCCATATTAGTTAAAATAACAAAAAACTATTTCGTAAACAATCGGACGTCTTATTTGAATAAATATTTTAATACAATAGTGAACAAAATTATATGTTACCATAACCTAAATCGGTGGCTCCTATTCGAAAGGTCTTATCCCGCGCAATTAAATAGAAAGTTCTTATTTCAAATAAAAATTTTGAATTTACAATTAGTAGTCGAAACATTAATTATGTCAGCTTAGAAAAATGTTTGTTATGTGATTTATGTAAATACTTAATCGAATATTTTTATTAAACTATTTGTATTTAAAACTATTTATTAAATTTCTGTGATTAAAAAAAATTGTTTAAAGATACTTTATATAACGTTTGTTATAATTGAATTATTCAAAAAAATTGTAATGCTTTTTATTTTAATAAACATTTTTGCTCATTTCTGAATCAATTTTATTAGTCCAACATAATTAATTTTTTGACTACTAATTGTTAAGTTTAAAATTTTTATTTGTAATAAGACCTTTCTATCCGATTACGCGAGATAAGACCTTACTATATTCTTTCGTGAGATAAGACCTTTCGAATAGGAGCCATCGAAATATTGAAATAAAATTAAAACAAAAAAGTCTATACCTGTAAAATAAGGAAAAGTTTCTGTAACTCCAAAACCATGCTGTTACTGCCATCAGCAGTTTCCAAACTTTCATTGTAATAATTATATAAATTATTCCTAAATTCGGGGGTCATGTACAATGTCTGAAGCGCAGTATTCAGATAACATGTCATACCCTGATTAATAAGTCCTACATAATCTGTAAAATGTATAAGCTGTATTAATATATGTTGCCACTTATTTTAAGCAGAGCTGGACAAGTATTCGTCCGCAACTTGTCAAAAGTAATTGACGAATACAATAGTACGCCTCGAATAACTTTTTTATATTTTTCTTATTAGTCAAGAAACTGATTTAAATGACTTAAACGACGAAAAGCTGCGGACGAATACTTGCACAGCTCTGATTTTAAAATATAGTTTACAGAAGTCTTGGAACAATATGCCTAAAATAACTGTCTTTAAAAAGTAAAATCTATAAAATAAGAGAGATAAATAATTTAAAAGGAATAATTCAACTTATATGTGGGAGCTTCCAAGAAAAAGTCTCCACCCGCCGCGTGCGGAGCCTTTTTCGCGCAAACGGCAGTGTGTTCAATTCGTTCATGAGTTGACCCCTGAAACCAAACAAAAATATGCCCAAGATATAAATTGACAGATTTTTATCTCAGATTTCGAATGGTGTGGTTATAAATAGATAAATCCAAAATATAAATCGAGACTTTTTCTCAGCTTTCGAATGGTGTCTTTATTTTTGTTTTAAAACGTATCTTAAGGCTACAAAAGCTGAATTCAAACCGTTTTTAAACTTTAAATTTCCTCCTTCGTTTGATATAATTTATTTTTAAAAAACGTGTCCTACATTAAGTAAAATTGATTTGAATTTTTTTATTTTTCGATTTTTAAAATGGGTTTAGGACAAAATAACCAGACCATTCAAAAGCTAAGAAAAACATCTGTCGATTTATGTCTTGAGCATATTTTTTAGTGCCGAGGTCTATTCGAAAGCGAGTTGAAGACTTCACCTTTTGCACGGAAATGTTGAATCTTGAAATCGCTAAATATGTGTTACAGTGATAGTTAAAAGAATTGATATATTTTTGAAGGAGGTTCGATGCCGCTCGCAGCGTGGAATTATTCAGTTTAGCAAAAGTACTGTAAACGATGAATTTCAAGTACTAATCCTAGTAAAACAATTCGCTCGCTTGCCTTGTGGCTCATAATCTGAGCGAAATTGTTTTATATATCTACGGTTGAATTTACAAAAAAACGATCATAACCTACATTTTTCAAGACGCTAATCTTTTTTGAAATAAATATTCTTTTTTTTTAATAAGTTTTTTGATTGAGAGAGATTCCGAAATAGAGAAATGTAAAAACTTTGGTTGATTGATATGTGTTATTGTCAACTTTAGTATCGAATAACTCTAAGACGTTAAATAATTTTTATAATTTATATATAATTTAAAAAAGTAAATTAAGAAGTTAATTGTTTTATATCTAAGAATAACTAGATAAGTAATAAATAAGAATTGTATATTACTTACGATTTCCATCAAGTCTTACGCTTTTGCGAGAAATTGTTTCAGAAAAGTTGCACTCTCCGTTGTCATAATGCATCATCATACTGCATATATAATAATACTACATTCCTAAATAATGATTTATTGTTGACTTAAAAGGAAAGTATAATGTTCTGCAAAAAAAATATGAAGAAAACCAGAGTTACTTTTGTCCCATACTTCGATTTACGCAAGATTGTATTAAAGCAAATTTTTAAGAACTACTTTAATCGCTTATAACTCGGAAACGAATAAAAATGTACACTCAAATAAGAATCCAGAATAAATCTGAGAACAAGTAGATTCGGTTTAAAAAAAGCTCAAACATATTGATTTGGAACAAAGTTATGGTAAAAATAAGAAGAAGATAAAATTTTAATGAAAATTTAGTACTATTTTATTGATTTTGTAGAATATAATTACTTCTATTTCTTATTTTTCCCATAACTTTCTTCCAAACTGACGGATTTAAACTTTTTTTTAATCGAATCTACTTGATCTCAGTTTTCTTCTGGATTTTGATTTGAGTGTCTATCTCTATCTGTTTCCGAGTTATAAGCGATTAAAGTGGAAGTCATTTATCTTCAAAATTTGCTTTAATTGCCCAAAACATTTCCCTCTTCTGAGACGCTCTCGTTATTAGTTTATAAAATGTACAGTATAATTCGTAAAACATATAGTTTTATTATTCATCACAAATACTTACGCGTATGTAGAAGTCAAGAGCATAAAAAAATATTAAAGTAATACATTCGACTGTTATACCGATGCTTTCTGTATTGAAAATTACGGCGATTCAAATGACTATCGCTCAAGTGTACTTTGTTACTTGAAAACAAATGCTTGCGCGCTAGCGATGAATCGCCAAGAGCTTTACAAACGCATCGAAATGACGGCAAGCGATTCCCCTTCCACTTCGTGATTCTGCTGTCACTTTTTGTGGTATAAGTAGACAAATCAGTCTGCTACCGTATATACTAAAAGAGCTTATAGACGAGTTCCCACATTTACAATTTCGTGGTAACAGCTATGGAAAATTGAATATTTCGCGTAAATGAAGGTGTGGTATTATACACAATTCGTGTCATAAGTTCTGGAAAGATCGTGAAAAATGTTCCTTCACAAAGTCACAGCGCAATTGTAGCTAATGAGCCTACGTCATACGTTTTCATTCAAAAATATAAATTTTGAATTTTGAGACAAATGTTGAATTTTTATTCACATAAAGAGAAAAATAAATAAAACTTTACTCTACAACAATTTATATTTTGAAAGATCCTCTTGGAACTTAATTCAAATATAAAGTAAGTATTTTTTAGGTAGCACTTGACAAAAATCTAATGCTTTTATCTACCTACTTTACGGAGATAAAGTAAAGCGTTATTAATACTATATTTCTATTTCCTTCAGGTGCAGAAATTTGAATAAAATTTTTTAACAGTAAGAGCATATTTGAATAATCGACGTCGATAATCGATCGACGCGACGACGACTAAAATACATTTGGATATTGTGTTAAATTTTCGCGTTTTACAAAGGTTAATTTTTTAAAGATTTATTAAGGAACATATACAACAAAGTCGAACTTATTGTGGCTTTACTTTTTAAGATCATCTCTTTTCAAAAAGAAAAAGATTTTGCTCATTTTTAATTAATGGCATCTAATATTAAAGTTTACTATTAATTTTAAACAATTATAACTTAAATATTATAAATATTATAAGTATTATAAAAATTATAACTTAATACAATTTACAGCACTCTAACCTAAACGTCGCAACTTCGTCGCTTCTTTTCGGTACCTCATGCTGTAAAATACAGTTAAGAACTATACTATTTTAAAACATGGACGAACTATCTTGTAAATTTAACATTTCAAATTATACGAAGTTATTTTAAATTTAAAGTTTTATGCACATTTGACAATGGAAGTCTTATAAAATTCATGAGATGATCTGGCGACAAAATTAACTAGATAACGTTTCTACTAGGGGTATAAACAATGTTGATAAGCTTCTTGCTATTCTAATTGTAACTTTCTTTACCATTAAATTTAATTATGTTAATATAAATATTTCTTACAGTAGAATGCCCAATAATCTCGTAGAAAATGGATTGGAATAATAAAATCGATTTAGCCAATTACAGAGTAAGTAAAATTTGATTTATTGAGTAATTATTATTTTCTTCTGGTTCAAAAGAGATTCTGATAAGAGGTTTAAAATTCTAAAGTTAACAAGTTTGGTATTTTGAACGATTGTTACGTAAAATCGTAAAAACTTATTTGAAAGCACAATTATACATATATTTGCATACGTATAAAATATCAGTTTAAAAGTTTAACAAAGTAATAGGACTTAACTTGCATATACAAAAGGTAAAAGTATTTAGAACAAAATAATACAAATAATGAGTTAAAAATTAGTATTGATTAATTAACGAAATCTAGTAGAATTTTCAGTTATTGAAAGCAGAAAGAAGCACATATCGACATTAATGAATATTTAATGGTTTGCTTCTACTTTCAACTAATCAACCAGTTTACCAGGGTAATATAACATACCTAAAACTTTTTATAATTCCAATAAATCCAATTATATAACAGGTATAACTAAAAGTATCAGACTTAATAACAACTAAATAAAAGTATCAGTAATTAACAATAAATAGTATATTTTAGTAATATTGAGGAATAATAGTGCCATGTTGTTTGAATGCAAGTATACGGTTACTCTGTTTTATTCATAAAATGCATTCGCTCTCTATTTTAAGAAATTTGACTAGAAACACCGTAACTTTGTCTAAAATGCTCTGCCGCACTCAAACTTTGCATTATTTTGAAGGTAATTAATCATCGATGAATTAGATTTTTGGATGGATAAAATATTTTTGATCATATTGCATACGTATAAAATATCAGTTTAAAAGTTTAACAAAGTAATAGGACTTAACTTGCATATACAAAAGGTAAAAGTATTTAGAACAAAATAATACAAATAATGAGTTAAAAATTAGTATTGATTAATTAACGAAATCTAGTAGAATTTTCAGTTATTGAAAGCAGAAAGAAGCACATATCGACATTAATGAATATTTAATGGTTTGCTTCTACTTTCAACTAATCAACCAGTTTACCAGGGTAATATAACATACAAAAAATTATAGAAATGAAAATAAAATGTGTAAATAAAAATTAAATCATAAAATTTATAGAATATTAAATATTTAATTGTGCTTTCGATCAAATTAAATGTAATAACTTTTTAATTTCTTTAATATTTGTTTAAAAATGTACACTTTTTTGTTTAGATTTTCATGTGTTTTACTTAAAAAGATTAGTAATTAAGTACAAAGAATAAAAAATATTTTCAAATAATTATAACGATACTAAACCTTGAACCTAATAATAAAATTGTCTTCTATGTAGATTATGTAAAATAATGCAAAAAGTGAATAAGACCAAGTTTTGGTCAGCCAATGATAAGTAGTATAGTAGAAAAATAATCTAACCTGTTTTTGTTGAAGCACTAATTTGTTAAAATTATAATACTTAAGTATTTTCTTTAACAATAATAATTTTCTTATGTATAGTATATAAAAAATATAACATGCAAACTTTTTTAAGAGCTACTTACTGTTTTTTACGCTAAATCGCGTTTTTAGAGATTTTGCATCGCGCTTATGGTTGTCTTTGCTCTGTATAATTAAAATATATTCAAACGCCTCAGTTAGAAATGAATGTTGTTTAGTCCGTTTTTAATGTATTTTCCCAGTTTATGCATAAGACTTATTTGTTAATAACTAAAAAACGTTGCTAAACCCATTAAATCAGATATAACGTAAAATCTTGATTGCTGAAGGAAACAAACCTGTGCAACAAGTTCTTAAAAATTTTCTTAGAAAGTTATATACATATATTAAATAACTATCGATGCTTGTAAGCATAACTTCTTATTATAAACACATAAACATGAGACATAACTTCTTATTACAAATAAAATTAGAAAAATTGAGAATAAAAATACGTTTATATTTTTATTTCAGAGTACATCGATCAGTGGTAATTTATCCAATATTGGGGGCAAAACTGGAAAAAAGCAACCTAAGCGTTATGCTAGAGATTCATGGCTGGAAGTGAAAGGTACCAAGGATTGGTTAGAAATTGACAAGACAGAACGCGAAACTGTAAAGTGTAAAATTTGTAAAAAAAGTTTTAAGAGTAAATTTAGTACTATTACTCGCCATGGCCGGTCTCGTGATCACTGTCGCCTAATGGGCATTGACGTCCCACCATTGAGTGATTTTAAGACGACAGACAAAGTAAGTAACGCTCACGATCGTGCCATTGCTGAAGCTGAATTAAAATATGTAGCTATGTTAGCGCAACATAATATAGCATTTCGCAATAGCGGAAGCATGTTAAAATCTTTAAATAGTATAACAAAAGGGGAGGCAGTATTTAAAGACTTGCGAATTGGCTATACAAAAGCAAAAAAAATGATCGTGAATGTCATTGGTAAAGGCCAAGTGATGGAAGTGGCAAAAATATTACGAGGCGTATGTTTCTCCATTTGTGTCGACGAATCTACAGACATTTCAAAATTAAAAAGTTTATGTATAAATGTTAGATATAATAACCCGGAAACAGGGATCGTCGAGACAAGATTGTGGGATATGGTCCCGGTATTTCAAGCTGGTTCACCCGCAAAGGCAGGCGCTGAACGATTATTTGAATGCATTGAATCGTCATTTCAGAAGCACGGCATTTCAATCGATAACATTATTGCCTGTTGTTTTGACGGCTGTCAAACCAACACTGGTGACAAAAGTGGTCTGAAAGCACGATTGGAAAATGCAATTCCAGACATAATATGTCTGACCTGCCCTGCACATAAAACGCATTTATGTGCTCAGTATGCGTTAAATCAACTTCCAGAAAAAATCATGGAGTTAATTTCTAATATTCATGCTATGCTGAGAAGTGCGAATAGACAGCACGATTATAATGAGCTACAAGCGACTTTGTTTATTTTAAAGAAAAAAATTTGTAAAATGGCACCAACACGTTGACTATCTTTAGAAGAATGTGTTGATGTCATTATAGGTCAATGGATAGGCCTTTTAACATTTTCCAAAGAATTAAGCGATAAAAATGATTCTTTGGGAAAACAAATTTACGAAGACATGAATAATATTGAAGTAAAATGTTATTTTTATCTACTCCAATATATTCTTCCAAAACTAAATGTTTTGAATAAATTATTTCAAAGTCGGGGCGTAATTATCCACAAAGTTGCTAACCAAATTGAAAATACTTACAGAAGTATAGTAATGAGTATTTTAAATTACAAGTATGTAACTGAAACGTCAATAGGCGATATAGATATTTTTGACGAAAGCCAGTATTTGCCCTACATTCAGTTTCAATTAGGGGATGCAATAAAAGAGAATTTAGAAAATCATGGACACGAACTCGAAAACTTTTGTATAAATAGTTACAATTTTATTGTGGCACTAAGCTTACAGATGAAAGACCGTTTCAACAATTTTGATAACTCTATCTACGAAGCTGCTAAATGCTTAAACCCGACAAACGCAGTTTCTTCAGCATTTCATGATGCAAATAAAATGTCATTTGAAATATTTCTTCACAGATTTAAAAAGCTTTTGGACATCACAGACAAAAATACTTATTTTGCTGTAAAAACACAGTGGGACACTCTACCTAACTTGGAAATTCCTCGGGAATTGGTGAATGACAACATTAATATTGAAAATTTTTGGTCTTATGTTTACTCTGTACAAAACGATGCAGGAGATTACATATATAATGATTTAGGCTTAATAGCGCTATTAGCTATGACCATTCCGCATGGAAATGCTGACCCCGAGCGAACCTTCAGCGCCCAGAACATTTGCAAGACCAAGCAAAGAAACGGACTTCAAATAAGTACGATAGATGGTATATTACATGCCCAAGAAAGTGTTCGCAGTTGCAATAGTGTTTTTGAACCAACTGCTGACATGATAAATTTAGCATTAAGTAGAAAATATTATTGATTTCATTATAATAAATAAATTAACAAACAAACCAATTGTTTATCTTTTCTCTGTCTATGTTCCTACACTCGTGTGATTGCAGTGCGCATCTTCGTTTCAAAAAAGTAATGTATGCATGGGAGACTTCTCTTTTTTCAATCACGCTTTCTTAATTATCTCAAAAAATCCTCTTTTAAAAGGCTTAAAACGTATAAGGTAAGCTTCTTGTAACACTAGATTGGTACCCAATGATTATTGTTGTCCAGAATAAATATTCAGGGTAGTTTCAGGGGTAAAATAGGTCGCAAATAACGAAATTCTCTTTTTTCAAACACGTTTTTTTGAGTATTTAAAAAAATCCTCTTTTAAAAGGCTTAAAATGTATAAGTTAAGCTTCTTGTAACACTAGATTGGTACCCAATGATTATTGTTGTCCAGAATAAATATTCATGGTGGTTTTGTGGGGTAAAATGGGTCGCAAATAACGAAATTGTCTTTTTTTCAGTCACGTTTTCTTAATTATCTCAAAAAATCCTCTTTTAAAAGGCTTAAAACGTATAAGGTAAGCTTCTTGTAATACTAGATTGGTACCCAATGATTATTGTTGTCCAGAATAAATATTCAAAGTGGTTTCGGGGGTAAAATAGGTCGCAAATAACGAAATTCTCTTTTTTCAAACACGTTTTCTTGATTATCTCAAAAAATCCTCTTTTAAAAGGCTTAAAAAGCATAAGGTAAGCTTCTTGTAACTCAAGATTGGTAGCCAATGATTATTGTTGTCCAGAATAAATATTCAGGGTGGTTTCGGGAGGTAAAATGGGTTGCAAATAACGAAATTTTTTTTTCAGTCACGTTTTCTTGGTTGTCTCAAAAGGTCGTCTTTTAAAAGGCTTTAAATTTATAAGGTAAGCTTCTTGTAATACAAGAAGGGTGTTCAATTATTTGTTTTATCTGGAATAAACATTAAGGGTTGTTTCACGGGTCAAATGGATCGAAAATTGCAAAAAAACTCGTTTTTTCGACATTTTTTTTTTGATTATGTCAAGAAGACATTTTTATAAAGATTTCAGTTGATCATATTTTTTTATGTTTGAAAAAGAAAAAACCGTAATTATTATACAATTAGATTATGATATATTGTTACTCTAATAAGTAATGTATATACCTATATGAAGAAATTTTCTGCCACTCGACTTTTTATCTCGGAAAAAATTTTTGCTTCCTTGTAGAGGAAGCTATTGTTATCGTGAAAAAAAAATTTTTTCTAATCATCATTTAACGATGTTTTGACACCCTGGGAATCGAAATATGCAATTTTTGAAAAATGTCTGTATGGATGTGTGTGTGTGTGTGTGTGTGTGTGTGTGTAAACATTTAATATGTTTGGTTCTATCAATCCGATTTGACCCTGTTCGGGCTCAATCGACGCGTTTTCAAAGCTGTCTCAAGATGCACATATGCAAATTTAAGTCATATTAAATGGTTTAAAGTTAACGCCAAATTAAAATTTTTTAAAATCGGTTTTTTGGATTTTTTTTAATGTTATCGTTAAAATAGCTGTATTTGTTAAATGGAGTTGTGTAGAGCTTTAATTTATCTATCTTCTCGTTCTAGGTTTGTTCAGTTATCTTCATTTATTTTTGAGTTATTGCAAAAATAGTCAATTTTTTTTAAAGTTTCGTAATTAAAAAAATTATTCATATTTTCGGTTGAAAAAAATGGTGAATATTGGAAATATCAAGTACTTTTTACTGTAAAAATTTCAAGTCTTAATTACTCTTTGTTCTCGAGTAAAAAATTAAAATGTAAAAAAATAGATTTTCCTTTCCGACACGGTTTAGGTCGTAATTTTTTATTTTTTAAATCCAAAATTTGGGAAAAGCTAGATTTCATCATTATCTTGGATGAGTTCTTTGGCTGGTTATGTGTGATAAATAGTTTCTAAGATATTTGAGATTGAAAATTTTTGTATCGTTTTTTCAAGGGCTCGTATCTTAGAATCAAATCATTCGATTTTAAGCTTCGACCGCTCATTTTCTTCATTTTTTCGAGTAGTTTTTAGATAAATATTAAGATTTTATGTTTACATAAAACTGTTCTATTAATTAGCAAATTTCTATTGTACAGGGTGGCATGATTTTGTAGACATTTGGTGTAAGCGGTGTTTTTCATGTTGCAAGTATTGCTAACCCGCAAATGTGATACAAATAAGTAAGAATAATTGATTAAACGTTGAAACGTTAAATTATTGAATTCAGTAAGAATCCAAATATTCCAACATTTTTCTATACTTGAAATGTTTTAATTTTACACTGTTTCAAGATGTAATCAATTATTTTTACTCATTTGTATCTTATTTGTCGGTTAGCAATAATTCCAACATAAAAATTAATTGTAAGTAAAACAATTAGCTTACATCAAACGTCTACAAAATGATGTCACTCTGTACAATTGAAACTTGCTAATTAATGGACTTGTATTTACACATATTTGTTCACATTTACTACACAGAAATAATATTAATATCCAATTTTTTCTAAATTTTAAATTAAAAAATTAAAAATTACGACCTTAACCGTTAAAGTAAAGTTAATCATTTTTTAACATTATATTTTTTACTCCTGAACAAAGCGTAATTAAGACATGAAACTTTTAGAGTAAAAAGTACTGATAATACCAGTGTTCACAATTATTTCAACCAATTCTTTGCACTACTATATAAAAAAAACCGCTGCTAATACATATTAGCACTTAGCTTCCTCGTAGGATGCTTATATCTGTTATTTGTATAACAGTAATTTATGCAACTAGTGTGTGAAATGCATTTTTGTACATTGATGTAATCGGCACCTCATCACAAATTTTTGTGAGCACGCAAGTATGCAAATATTTTTTATAATCGGAGTTAGAGCACGCGATTCGTACTCAATCCCGCAATCAAATCCCGTCTTCTACCTTTTTATTCCTCGCTTCTCTCCTTTTCATACGTAACACTATTAATTAATTATTAGTTTATCTTGTTAATTTAAAGAAATAATTATTTACGCACCAAGGAAAGGAAGTACCCATTTTTGCCCAAGAAGAAAGTTGTTGCCTAAGCTTTAAGCTTAAAAATATAACTGCTAAATATCGATTGAACTTTCGCAAACTCATATCGATGCATAAAACGTTCCATTTTGCAAAAATGATTGTAAAATCAATGAATCCATTATTAATTAGCTCGTAATCTTATTTAAGGAAGAAAATTTGAAATGTACCAAAATGTATCAAACTGTATCAAAGTGTACCAAGATGTACCAAAGTGGATAAAGATGTAGTGTTTCGTACAAGTAGTGACACACTTTGGTACATCTTGGTACATTTGGATACACTTCTATACATTTTGATACATTTTCAAAAATTTTAAAAGGTTGTATTTATACCTTATATAGTTAGATATACTTTAGAAAATTTTCATACATTTTGGTACGTTTTGGTACGTTTTGATACATTTTGGTACATTTTCGTACGTATTAGTACGTTTTGATACATTTTGGTATGTTTTGATACTTTTTGTTACGTTCTGGTACATTTTGGTACATTTTGACACATTTTAATACGTTGTAGTACATATAATTTTTTTTTATAATATAAAAAAACATTTTTAATTAATTTGCGTAAATGTTTTAAAATGTACTAAGATGTATCAAAATGTATCAAAGTGTACCAAAGCATATAAACTTATGAGGACGAAAAAGTACACCTTTATACACTTTGGTACATTTTGATACATTTTGGCATAGTTTGATATATTTTGGTACATTTAAAATTTCCACTGGGTTACTTGCGTGCTCACCAATATTTCTGATGAGGTACCGATTATCAATGTACAAAAATGCATTTCACACACTAGTTGCATAAATTACTGTTATACAAATAGCAGATATAAGCATTGTACGAGGAAGCTAAGTGCTAATATCTATTAGCAGCGGTTTTTTATTTGATACAAAGTATGTAGTCTTTTAGTTTCGATACTATACTATGTCAATTTAATGACATTTGACAATCAAGAAATTATCTACCGTGTCTGAAAGACTTTCAAAAATAAAATTATTAAGAAATCATTGCATGGTTTTTAAGAGTCACTTTGGATTTTCTTTTTCGTCTTTTATTTATAACTTTTTGAAGCCACCATGGATCAATATGAAAATTTGAAGAAACATTCCTTTTATTAAGGCCTTTAAAGTAACTAGATTCGTATTAGTGTGCCGTTCATTGTCTTACTGCGAATTACATTCAAGAAGCGTCACTCTGTTTTGGGTTATTAAATTTTTGTTGACATTTTGATGTATAACTTTTTGAAGCCTTTGAAATTTACAACTTGGTTTGAACGAAAACGAAGCTATTCAAAAGACAAAAAAATAGTGCCTTCAAAAATTATGTGTCATCAAAATTCATGAAGCTAGAAGGAAAAGTATTTGAAGAGATACCTGCATAACTTTTTTTCGAAAACATTATGTTTTTTCGTTGGCACATCAATAATATTATTTTCAGCACGTCCGAACCTTTTGTAATCTATTATTGCTCACCTCGATAATATATTATCATAAGCTTCACATTGACCAATCAATATATCGAGTGGTATCGAGATCTGATTTTGGAAAAAATATTAAAATTCACGAGTTGTGACGGGCACAAGTTCTGTACTTAAAGATAGCAATTTTTTGAAGCATCGATAAAAATGAGAAACGCAGATGAATTATTGACTCTAATGGCTTAAAAACACACCTCAGAAAATAAAAATGTGTGCCTCAAAATTTCAATTTCAATTTTATTTTTGCGAAAAATCAAAGGTTTCGTGGATTTCCTCATATATTCAAGCGTAAAGAAATATAATTTTGAAACCTTTGCTTCCATATGATTGTAGCTTTGAGAGATAAGGCTTAGATAAATGATGGATTATAAAGTTAAGCAACGTTGGTAAGTGGATGGGTTTCTGATTAACATAAATAGAATGCGATATTGTGTACGAAGGGCGTAAAGTGGGTCTTTTTAAGCCGAGTGTGTTTTTGCAGTACGAGGTGCAGGTGAGCTAGCACGAGCCAAAGGCGAATACATATTGCTCACCGAAGCCGAGTACGAAAAACACACGAGGCCAAAAAGCCCACTTAGCCCTTGGTGCACACCATATTTTTCGTGACAAGGGCACGAATGTTCGCGATTAAGGAGTTTTTAAAATCGGTAATCTATGCAATTATTACGCTAGCAAATTAATTTTTCAATCACCACCAAATTCAACTTTATATATGCATATGCATATATTTATGCACCTATGTATATAAATATGTATTATACATTCGCAAACGGCGCTAAAGAACTCTATAAAAAACGCCCCCAAAACGTAGGAGAATTTCATATATGAATTTGCAGCTTTTTTATAGAAAATTTTTTTGCCCACCGGCCGAAATAGTTATTTATGCACCAAGGGAGTAAAGTAGGCGTTTATTCCCGGGATGACAGTTACTGCCCGAACTTTAGCGAGGGCAGTAATTCATCCAAGGGAATAATCGCCTTTTACACCCGAAGGGCATAGAAAATTTTTCAAACTAATCATTTGGAAAGCCACTTTATTCGACAACAATTTCTATAAAAATTTCTAAAATTTTATTAATATTCTAAGATTTTTTGTTTGAACAAAATTAATTTGATTTAGTATTTGTAGGAGAAAACTAAAATAAGTGTTAATAGATAAAAAATTTGCTCTACGAGCAATAAAATGGGTCTACGCTGAATAAAATGAGTCTACGGGGAACAAAGTGAGTTTACGGGGAATAAAGTGAGTCTACGGGAAATAAAATAATCAAGGGAATAAAATGCAATTTTAGTCCCTCCGTAGAGGTTAATAAAGTGGACTTTTCAGATGGTTGGGGTGAAAAAGGACTTTAGACCCTACTTTTAGGGCGCAAAAACGCGATTTTCGTGCATGTATTACAAAAAATTTTATTATTTATTTATATTTTACATTTTTACGAGAATAAATTAAATTGACTTCTTAAATGTTTTTAAGTAGATCGCTGTATACATTTTTAATAGAATGTATCCGATAAAAGAAAGTTTATTCCATCACTAAGTGAATCATGATTCAATGTCCCCGATTCACTAGGTGAATCGTAATTCAATGTACCCAATTCACGAGGTGAATTGTGATTTAATGCACCCAATTCACGATGTGAATCGTGATTCATTGTCCCCGATTAACGAGGTGAATCATGATTCAAAATAAATTGTAATTTGTATCGGGATTCATAAACTGAATCGAGTAGAGTGAATCACGATTCAAGCTGCGAACTAATCTGAATCGCGAGAATGAAACACGACTCACATTTAGTCGATTCATCAAGGGTGATTCAAACGAATCGAAAATGAATCGCGGCCCCTGATTCACGATTTTGAACACCTCTGGTTGACTTTCATACGCGGTCCTCTTAGAAAGTATCAAAGCCCAATATTTAAGTGTTAATCGTAAAAAAATATAACGAATTTATCTACATAAACTTTCACATCAAATGGCTTAATTACTACTTGCAAGGCAAATCTACTCTTCATGTTTGTTACAGAAATATCATATACATTTTCCATTTATTTAATAGGAGTAATCATTATTAATAAAAATACTATACTTACCTAGGCGTAATCGTCTCATCTACAGGTTCATCGTTTTCGCAAATTCAGAAATACGTTGTCTGAAAGCAAAATTGCTAAAATACAAGTTTAGAACAGACTGAAAGAGTTAGATATGAACTTCCATCTACCTACTTCAAAATGGTTCTCCCACCTATGCCTACACGCATTACACGGAAAAATAGACCACATCTACCTTCTAATTAATGAAAACACTGAAAATGATTGAATTGCATTGCCAGTTATGGAGGGCTTACTATTTAAATTGAGCTTTCTCAGAGATACTCAGAGATCTTTTTCATTTTCATATTGTCCAATTTATAAGAAAAAAAGATAAGTCAATTGCACATTGAACCATCCCTCATGCTTGCCTTTCCCCTGCCTTACGTTATAATTAATTATTTCTGAATGCATATAATTACACAATAAAATTAATAATACTAATATGATAATGGGTCTTATATAATGCGATGTAAATTATGCAAATCGAAATCGGGTTTATCCTAACATTCGTATTGGGTTTACCTTTAAACAAATTACTCAATAAATAATAATAATGATAATAATAATTAACACAAATATTTTTCTCAATATTTCAAACATTATTTCTCAAAAAATTTGTCCGATTAGTTTGAAACATATGAAACAATAAAAAATTTCATAAAATATATAACGTTCAATAATTTCGCTAATTATATATCTTCTGATAATCGGGAGCGTTCTTAACGTAAAGACTACCTGCTGCCAAAATTTCAAGTGGATTAAAGTCTATTTACGCTTAAAAACGTTGTCTTATTTCCTGCATATAGCCACTATTATCCATTATTACTATGTTTTTTCTCAGCACACTTGACCGCGGTTAATTTCAGAGATATAACACATTTGAAAAAAATAGAGTTTTCACTCTAACCATCTGAAAAGTCCACTTTATTGACCTCTTCGGAGGGACTAAAATTGCATTTTATTCCCTCGATTATTTTATTCCCCGTAGACTCATTTTATTCAGCCTAGACACATTTTATTGCTCGTAGAGCAACTTTTTTATCTATTAACACTTATTTTAGTTTTTTCCTACAAATACTAAATTAAATTAATTTTGTTCAATTAAATACAGCAAAAAATCTTAGAATATTGAAAAATTTTAGAAATTTTTAAAGAAATTGTTGTCGAATAAAGTGGCTTTCCAAATGATTAGGGTGAAAAATTTTATATACACTTCGGTAGTAAAGTAGGCGATTATTCCCTTGGATGAATTACTAGTAAAACCTCGCTAAAGCTCGGGCAGTAACTTTCATCCCGAGAATAAACGCCTACTTTACTCGCTTGGTGCATAAATAACTATTTCACCCTAATCACCCAAAAAAGTCCACTTTATTAACCTCAGCGGAAGGACAAAAGTTAAAATTTATTCCTCCGGGGAGTAAAAGTTACTTTTGCTCCCCGCACTCTCTTTTTACTCTCTTTACTCGCCGCATTAACTTATTTAAAAAAAAAACACTTCTTATCACAATAATGAATTATTTGATAAAATATACCATAAATAATACATAAATAATGTACTAATTATAAATACAAAAATAAATTTCTAAATTGCTGTTATTCTTGTTGTTGTCGAATAAAGTAGCCTTTTTCAGGTGATTTGGGTGAAAAAATATATGCACTTCGATACTTTCAATTAAAGCTCGGGCAGTAACTTTCATCCCGGAAATAAACGCCTACTTTACTCCCGAGGTGCATAAATAACTATTTTTAATAACTATAATGTATTTTAATTAATTAACAGTAACAACAGTAAACTATACGTACCTTCTTCTACATAATTATCTTTTTCATTTATATACATATAATCAATAACTCAGTGTGCAAATTTTTGACAGTTAATAAATACTTCTACGGCGAAAGTGGTACCCAAATTTATTGCATATAATTTGTAAATAGTATATTACGATACTAGTGCGAGAAAGTAGATTTTTGTCTCGTGTGTCGTTAACGCCCGAGCGAAGCGAGGCACACATTTTTCGTTGAGCGTTCGAGAATCAAAAAAGAAATAAAAGAATGCTTTTTTTGTGCATTAAAAAAATGTATCATAAAAAACACGAAGAAACGCTTTATACTGTTAAAAAAGTTTAGTTTATCATTTATAGGACACAGTTTTTGTTTTGATGCTA
This sequence comes from Theocolax elegans, assembly GCA_026168455.1. NCBI lineage: Eukaryota > Metazoa > Arthropoda > Insecta > Hymenoptera > Cerocephalidae > Theocolax > Theocolax elegans. The sequence goes on along the minus strand of CM047426.1, from coordinate 39,420,208 downwards.
TCAGATTTTAAAGTACATACATGTAAAAAAAAGGTTTATTGTTAGCTTGTCACTCTAACAAGGAGAGCATCAGGCCTTCGGAAAACAGATCTTTACCAAACTCTAGGATATGATTTCTAGTATAAAAATATGAAGAAAGCCGGAGTTCCGTATGCCAATGCCCTTTTTTTCGGAAGTTAGAAGCAAATAACGAAAAATCTTACCGAAAAAATGTTTGACTTTGATCGCTTATAACTCATAAACAAATAGAGATATGCTCCCAGACTCAAATCCAGCAGATAACTGAGATCGAGTAGATTGGATTTCAAAAAAAAGGAGCTTAAATATCTTGATTTGGTTAAAAGTTATGAAAGAAATAAGAATTTGATGATTTTTTGATGAATATTTTTAATTAACAAATGCATTAAATTTCAGGCTAAAATATCGTTAAATTCTTATTTCTTTCATAACTTTTAACTAAATCAAGATATTTAAGCTTCTTTTTTTTCAAATCCAATCTACTCGATCTCAGTTTTCTGCTGGATTTGAGTCTGGGAGCATATCTCTATTTGTTTATGAGTTATAAGCGATCAAAGTCAAACATTTTTTCGGTAAGATTTTTCGTTATTTGCTTCTAACTTCCGAAAAAAAGGGCATTGGCATACGGAACTCCGGCTTTCTTCATATTTTTATAGTAGAAATCATATCCTAGAGTTTGCTAAAGATCCGTTTTCCGAAGGCCTGATGCTCTCCTTGTAAGTCGAACTTTAAGTAAAAAAATGTGGGTGCGTAAACAAACAAAACTGTTTGAATCTAAGAAAAAAGATATTTATTTTTCAGTTTTTCTATTACATAAGTTATCAAAAAATCCAATAAAATTATGTTTTATAAATGCATTTATTTTCATTAACGAGTAGAGAGTTGGATATGAACAATGAATAAATTTCATTAGCATAATGTATTAAAAAAATTTAAATACTTGCATGTTTTATTGGCACTGTATGAAGTTCATACGATAGCTTCGTACATACAATGTATTTGTTCTAACTATTATTTTATTGATCTTAATTTATTACTGCTATTTAATCCTGTACTTTATAAGAGATACTTAAATTAAAATGTATGTTGAATCAAGAAATTTGCAACACGTTATTTGTTTATGCAATTTCTTAGTTTTTAATTAAAATGTAAACGTACACGTATAAAATAATTTAATTGCCGATATAAGGAAAGACCTGATCGCGAGTCGCCCTCTTCACGGCGTGTGCGATTTATCCTGCGGCGAGTCCCGGCCGACGCGCTGTCGGTAATCGCTGCGCAGTTTTAGGTTATCGGGTAAAACAGCACTCCGACAAATTATTTCAATTAAAATAATTATTATTTCATTAATTATGATGCCGCAATGTTGCGAAATAATTGAATTAATAATTGTATTCATCGTATAATTTAGAAATACCATTATTTAGTGGTCAAAACTATTTAAATACAAATATTACGAAACAATTCGGTCTAATCATTTTTTATTCGTCTACACGATTTTACGATTAATAAATTATTTCTGGCCTACACTGAAAAAATCTTCGGGCTCCGACTTCACGTACCCGTGCATCAACTACACGAAACAGTGGGAAGATCGCGCCTTCCAGATTCGTAACTCCGGCATCCGATTTTCGGGCTTCTCCTGCCCGACAGCCGTATGAGTGAGATCCGACGGTATACGTGAAGAGTGCGTTCGTAATCGTCGCCGAGTCCGCGTTTGTCGTTATTCGATCGCAAACCACTAAATCACCTCTAACTTGTATTCTACTGCATATTTTGACCTCAAATTTTGTACACATCTCCTTTAACATATTTTGAATAATACTGTAGTTTTAATTTGTCGTTTTTTAAAACTTCCTCACTCACTTTTTTTCAATTAAGAAATTAGTAAAGTATTAAAAAATATTTTTTGTTTATAATTTTTTTCATGTGTTTGATAATACTTTAGACATTTTGTAATGATACAGTAAGGAACTAGTACTAGTAATGTATAATCTGGAAATTTTTTAAAAGGTTTCGTTAATTAGATTCTGAGTTACGGCGAGTTCAAAATAAAATATTTTTTTTAATTGGCCGAGTCGGTGCGTCGAGACTCGCATAGTAGTGGTCCCTTCATTTCGGGCAGTTCCTGCCCGAAAAGTCGTACTTCTGCTGCGCGAAAGTAACGTAGCGCTTGTGCACGGCGCATTGTATAGTCGGTGCCCGGACATTTTTTCAGTGTAATAACTTTTACGGTTATAATTTTATTTAATTTATCAAACCTTAACAATATTTATTTGTAATACTTTTTTTTAAGCAAAATTGCCAATTTTTGAATTTACCGAGGTGTCGGAGCCACTTCTGGGTGCGCTGAGCTGAGGACTGTATGAAAAAAGCAGGCGAAGAAGAAAAAAAGATAGCAAATGAAAAAAATAATATTATAAAAGGAATTCCATTCATAGAAGTAGAAGGGGACGGAGCATATGGTAAAAGAACGTACAGAAGTGGTAAATTTGATTCTTTAGTTTGCGTAGGTGTTCTTATAGGACTTGAAACAAAGAAAGTATTACACGTAGAAGTTCGAAACAAATTTTGTCTAACGTGTTTGAAAGCCGCTAAAAATAATAAAAAACCTAAATTGCATACGTGCTATAAAAATTGGAATTACAATAAAAGTTCTAGCAGTATGGAAACAGACTGCATTTTAAAAGGTTTCCAGAAAAGTATTGAAATGCATGGTTTAATCTATAAAACATATATTGGTGATGGTGATTGTAATACGTACACAGCTTTGCTAAATAATGACGTGTACGGAAAAAAAGGTGTTCGAGTAGGTCGATTATACTGTTTTAATCACCTATTAAGAAACATGTGCACTAAAATTGTTGATTGTTCAAAAGTAAGAATGGATAGATCCGCTGTCGTTGGAAATATAGCATCTTTTCGAAAGTTTATTAAAAACTCGGCTTTTAAAATTCGTAAAATGATTGTATCTTATATTAAAAAAAGAAATTCTGAAAATTGTACAGAAGAAGAACGACGCAGTAACCTCCAACGTGATATTTTAAATGTTGTTAACCACGTTTTTGGACATCATACGTTTTGTAAAAGGTCTGATTTGGATTGCAAAGTTTCAAAGAAAGAAAAAAATTGGGTACCTATTTTGAAAGCATGTCGGATATATGAGGCGATAAAAAATGCTGTATCAAAAGTAAGTTGTTACACAAAAAGTTTATTAAAAAAAGTGAAGACAAATGCTTCCGAAAATTTTAATTCAATAGTAGCAAAGTTTGTTGGCGGAAAACGAATTTTTTTCGGATTTACGGATTCTTATTATATTAGATGTTTAGCAGCGGTTATACAGCATAATAGCGGATCAGTATTAACTTTTATGAGTAAATACGTAGATGAAGATTTGAGTATAGCAGAAGTCGTAGAAACAGAAAATCAAGCTAAAGTCCTCAAAAATCGATTGTTACGTGAAAGTAAAGGTACAAAAAGAAAATACATCATGCAAGACAATGAAAAATATTATGGTGACAACCACGAGGATGAGGACAAGACAGGAGAAGATTAAAATGCATTGGTTCGAAAGCATTTTGAGCAACTGGAAGAAGATGCGCGTAATCGAGACGAAATCGAAAGAGCCACAATAAAACAAAGTGATTGTGATTTGTGGCACGAAAAACGCAGTAAGTTGCTTACAGCTTCGAGATTTGGAAGTATTTGTAAAGCAAGAGATAGCACATCGTGCGCTGCTAAAGTTCGAGAAATATTGTACCGAGGCGAATTGAAGTTGGATCAATTACGTTATGGTCTTCAAATGGAAAATGAGGCTATAAAAGAATTAGAAAAGGAATTAAAAATTAAAGTAGAAAAGGTTGGGCTACTGATTGATATAAGTATGCCTTATTTAGGTGCAAGTTTAGATGGCATAATAGGAGAAGATGGTATCGTAGAAGTAAAATCTCCTAGTTCAGTAGCTAATTTAACTCCCGAAGAGGCAATGAAAAAGAATAAACGAATTCGAAACATCTTTTCCGCTAATGATATTAATAGAATGAATACGAAACATGATTATTACTACCAGGTGCAAGGTCAACTGCACATATCTAATAGAAAATACTGTTTATTTGCTCTTTATACAAAAAGGGGAATAAAATATGTCAGGGAAGACTACAATGAAACGTTTTGGAATTCTATGGAGCCTAAATTAATGACATTTTACATGAATTGTTTACTTCCCGAAATTGTTGACAGTCGAGTGTGTAGAAACATGCCCATAAGAGAGCCTCCTTACATTTTACTAGCTCAAGAAAACAAACAAAAAAAAGAAATTTGTCAGAACAAAAGGAAAAATAAGAAAAAAGAAAGTAATTGTATCAAACGCATGAAAGTAACTAAAATTGATTTAATAGGAGCTGATGAAGAAATTGAGAAGAGTAAGTTAAATTCCGATATTGTTGTATGTAAATTTCAAGATCAACACACGATGTTTAGTAGTATGAAAAGTGAGTGTTTCGAAAAACATAAACAATATAGAAAAAACAAAGAGCAATTAGTTAATAATATTGAAAGCTGGCATGAATTAACTTACGATGATAAAGTAGCGATAATTAACTCTTGTAATTTATCAATAGATGCTCATAAAGTTATGTCGAGTGTCATCCAATTGAATTATTTATTACAAGATGATGACGTCGAGTTGTTTATGCAAATTGTTAGAAGATATTTACCAACTTTTGACGTTCATCCTGTGCAATATTTTGTTTATACTGATTTGCTAAACATTTCACCAGTAATAAAGCACATACAAATTGTAGGCGGTCACGATTATCCTCATTGGATATGCACGTATTTTGACGGATCTAATGTGTTTATTTATGATAGTTTGAATCGCTTAGAGATAGAATTTTTTCATCCGCAAGAAAGACAGTACTTAAGTAAACGATACCCTAACATTTCTGAATTAGATTTGGTCATAATGCCAGTTACACAACAACCCGATGCTTGCAGCTGTGGCATTTATGCAGCTGCTTTTGTAACTGCAATTGCATTAGGTCAAGAACCTGCTTTGATACGATACAGCAAAAATACTGTGAAAATGAGGAAACATTTTGCTAAAATAATACAATCTAAAAAACTGATACCTTTTCCAAGTCAATGAATAATTCAATATTGCATACTTACTTTGACAAGTATTTATTTATATTATAATAAGATAAATTGCATGTTGCATGGTTGTTTTGCATTAAATGTATTGTAGATATATAGCTTTTAATTGCATGCTAGTAGTAGTAACTATTTGTTTACTGTCATAAGAAAAATTGAACGTAATTTATGTAATATATTTTGCCAAAATAAACGCTAATATTCCATTATGTGATAAGTGCGCAATGTAGTGAAAATATAATAAGTGCCGAAATATTTAGTGTACAGAAAACACTAGTCATAATATATCATAAAAATAATCATGATATAAAGAATCTACGCAATGAATAATACATAGTGTGTATAATTATGTTTTACTGAAGGCCATTGTTGTTTACGATAAATCGAAACGCAGTGGGGGTGGCGGAGGGTTCTTCAGTATACTATTAATAATTACTGATAATTATAGTTTCATATTTGTTTTGCATGAAATGTATTGTAGATCTGTAGCTTTGTAATTGCATGCTAGTAGTTGTTAAAAAATTATTTGCATATTATCATAAGCTATGAAAAATTGGACGTAATATATGTATTATATTTTTCCAAGATAAACATTAATATTCAATGATATTAATATCAAAATATAATATTGTGCACAAGTATTTTGTGTAAAATGCTAGTCATTATAATGTATCATTAAAATAATGAATATAAAGAATCTATGCAGTGAATAATACATAATGGGTATAATTATACATGTTTTACTGAAGACCATTGTTGTTTACGATAAATCGTGACACAGTGGGGGTGGCGGAGGGTTCTTCAGTATATAATTAATAGTTATTTATGCATTTAAAGTGTGAAATAGGCATTTATGACCGAGATAAAAGTTGCTGTCTAAACTTTAGCGAAAGCAGTAATTCATTCAAGGAAATAATCGCTTTTTACTTCTGAGATGCACATAAAATTTGTCACCCTGACAATTTGAAAGGCTACTTTATTCGACAACAATTTATTTAGAAATTATTTCAATTTTCTCAATATTGTAAGATTTTTTGGTACATTTAATTTAATAAATTTAATTTTACAATTTACAAATTAAATAGAATAGTATATAAAAGAACAGTATATCATGATACTGTTGTGTCATAAGATTTGTTATTTTTCATTCAAAACCGAACAGTCCACTTTATTGACTTCGAACGCGGGAGAAAAATTGTATTTTATTCTCTAAATAAAGTAAGCTTTTGCTTTCGGCAGTCAATTTTCAGTCCCAGGACTCACTTTTTAGCCTTCGCATTTACGTTACCGCTAAAAATTGTAACCAGCATATTTTTAGTCAAGATTTACTATTTCTAAAACTTTTGATGCCAAACAACTCTAATAAAAAAGGCAAATTGAAATTCATAACAATAAAAGAAAAAAATATTAAATGTTGTTGCTGTAAAATAAAGTGATCTTTCTCAAGATGATCTAGGTGAAAATTGTTATATACACTTGGGGAGTGAAAAGGGATTACTCTTTTGCATATGAGCTATTGCACCTGTAACCCGCGGGAAAAAATGCCTATTTTATTCTCTTACTGCATATTATATAAGTATATACTTTATTGGTCTTAATAATTGAATAATGATTTATTAATTAATTTGCATAATTTTTTAATAGTATAATTCGATACAAGTGCAAAAATGTTGATTCTTGAACGAGTGCGGGTTTATTGCCCGAGCGAAGCGATGGTGATACTCGCACGAGTCGAGAATCATCTTTCGCACGTGTATCGAACAATATTTTTCTATACATTGTGCGTAAATGGCATTTACAGAATTTTAAAATGCGTGAAGTGCCACTTTACGCACACAGTATCAAAAAATAATGTAAGAGAATGTTGGACTCAAAAAACAGTAATTTTGTATATTTTTTTGTAAATAAAAGAATGAATTTTTTAAAAATCCTATCCATTAATTAAAAATCCAAATTTTTTCAGATTTTTAAATCAAGAATTTAATTACGATGTTTGGAGTGAAAGTTTATGCCTTTATGACTTAAAATTACCAACCAAACATTAATATTTAATTATTATTAAAAAAGTCATTTTTTCTTAAAAAATAAATCCGTCAGGCCTTCTCTTATGTTTTAAGCTATTCTACCCTATCATATCCCTTATCGTAAATAATTTTTTCGAATTTTTAATTCAATATTAATTTTGGACATCATGTTTGGGTTGAAACGTGTAGATCTCTGTAATTTGGGTCCGACATACTCTTATTATTAAAAATAATATGTATTTGTTTATTAATATGAAGAATTTTTAGTTTTAAGGCTCCCAAACGGAAATTATAAAAAGTAAGAAAAAGTAAAAAATAGTAAAAAAAAGAATAGATACCGTAAGATTCCATCTGTTTTTGGACACTTGTTACGTTTTTTTACATTTTTTACGTTTTATGACATTTATTCATATTGTATTACTTCACCTTACTTTTTTTACAATATGCATCATAATTAAAAATTTATGTTTCAAAACAAAATTATAAGAAAACATACCAAAATGTAAAGAAAAATAAGAAATAGTAAAGCACTACATTATTTTGTATTTATTTACTTGTAGTTATGTTCAATTACTTTTTCTTACTTTTTTTGTATTTAAGTACCTTTTCTTATTTTTTATTATCTTTTGTTACGAATGAATAAACCCTGAAAAAACTAAAAAAAAGTTATCATAAGGGGAAAATTTGAAAAACGTAAAAAATAGTAATAAAATATAATAAAACGTAAGGAACCGTAAGAAATAGTAAATGAAAAACGCAAGAAAAAGTAAGAAAACGTAAAAGTATCCAAAAACAGATGTAATGTTACCTTTCTTTATGATTACTTTCGTATCGTCACGTTATGCTACTGCTTCTTACGTTTTCTTAGTTATTATTTTTTCCGCTTGGGCTTATAGTATTTTTGTTACTGTTTTAGTAAATATTTAACTATTTTAGCAATATTTATAATTTTTTATTTTACTTTAACTTTAATTTAATAATGTTTTTATTTAATATGTATATTTTCGTAATTCAAAATTTCGCATTTACCGACTTTCACCTACAGAATTAAAATCTGTATGTAAAGTTAGGAAGAGTTGGTTTTCATCTTTCGAGATGGACATTCAATTACCAGAGAGGTATGTTTCTTTAAAATCAATTTTATTCCAGGTATCGAATCAACGCAGAAATGAAATTACAAACAACGTCAGACCAAGCATTATCAATTTGAAAGCCACAGAGATAAAGAGTATCTGCGTAGCTGCTATACTGTTTTTTATTTTGTATACCTGCGTAATTTAATAAAACATAATTAATATTAAGCTTATATATAATTAAATAAAATATAAATGTATACAATTATTTTTTGCTTATTGCAAAGTAAAAATAACTTTTTTAATCGTTAATATAATTTATTAAGTAAGAAATAATAACTTAAAACTTATTAAACAGGATAATAAGTTGTTAAAATTCAATTTTACTTTCTATAATAGTTATTTATGCTCTTAGGGGGTAAAATAGGCGTTTATTGCCGGGATGAAAGTTGCTGCCCGAGCTTTAGCGAGAGCAGTAATTCATCCAAGGGAATAATTGCCTTTTACTCCCGAAGTGCATATAAAATTTTTCACCCTGATCATTTAAAAGGACACTTTATTCGACAATCTATTTATAAATTTTTACTTGTTTTCAATATTGTAATATTTTTTAGTATATTTATTTTAGTATAAAAAATTTAAATTTATATAAATGGAAATAGGCTAAATTAAGTGCTCAAAGAAAGAAGTAAGTCTACGGAGAATAAAGTGAGTCTACGGGGAATAAAGTGGGTCTACGGGGAATAAAGTGAGTCTATGGGGAATAAAATAATCAAGGGAATAAAATGCAGTTTTAGTCCCTCCATAGAGGTCAATAAAGTGGACTTTATAGATGATTAGGGTGAAAATATTTTTATATTCCATATTAGTATTAATTATATATTTAAAAAAAACTTTTTTTAATTTTAAACAACTGCGAATTACAAAATTTATTTTTTATGATTTGTTTATCTATGAGTATTACGTAGCCTGTATATTGGTATTCCCCTTTATATCTGACTTCCAAACTTTTTACTAGAGAACAGCATTTACAAGTAGGTTTATCTAATAATCAAAACTATTTTTTTCTATTCGATGTTCACCTCGTATTACTCTATGCTATTATTGAAATAAGAAATTCGAGGATAAGTTGTAAATCCCTTCCTTTTTCAAGTAGTGCGCGTGCGACACACTTTCTGATGTACAGATTATTGCCCAACGTTGACAAAAATTATTTCTTGTTATATTAAAAAATAGTATACGCTTCAAGGGATAGAAAAAGATTCTTGTCTCACTCGTACCACCGTTTTGTTCGAGTATAAACGTCACACGAAGCAAAAATCTACTTTCTCTCTCTTGCGGTGCAATATACAGTTATATATGACGATCGCACCCGAAGGAGTCGAGAATCTTTTTGCCTCACATGTATACAAACACTCAACGCGATAGAGAAATTTATTTTCGAAGTTATTTACCTTATTGTATTTTTTGACATAACTGTCAATACTTGCATGACTCCCCGCGTAAAAAAAGTTATCTTTATCTCAACTTTACATAAAGTTTATGTTTGGCTAAACTTCATATTTCGTTGGCTAGCGGGACTGATCCAAACTTGCAGAATTGACCACTGAAATGTATAAAAGGCTAAGCTGAAGTTAATGCAAAGTTTTGATTAATCACTTTTAGAAATTAACAATTAAAATTAAATTTACATGAATTTTATCGAAACTTTGTAATGACGTGATTTTAAATTGATCACAACTTGATTAGTATATTAAACGGCAAAGCATTAGATAAAAAATATAAAGTTCCCACAACCCCTAGGAGAGGCATGAATTGTTTACTTCCCGAAATTGTTGACAGTCGAGTGTGTAGAAACATGCCCATAAGAGAGCCTCCTTACATTTTACTAGCTCAAGAAAACAAACAAAAAAAAAAGAAATTTGTCAGAACAAAGGAAAAATAAGAAAAAATAAAATAATTGTATCAAACGCATGAAAGTAACTAAAATTGATTTAATAGGAGCTGATGAAGAAATTGAGAAGAGTAAGTTAAATTCCGATATTGTTGTATGTAAATTTCAAGATCAACACACGATGTTTAGTAGTATGAAAAGTGAGTGTTTCGAAAACATAAACAATATAGAAAAAACAAAGAGCAATTAGTTAATAATATTGAAAGCTGGCATGAATTAACTTACGATGATAAAGTAGCGATAATTAACTCTTGTAATTTATCAATAGATGCTCATAAAGTTATGTCGAGTGTCATCCAATTGAATTATTTATTACAAGATGATGACGTCGAGTTGTTTATGCAAATTGTTAGAAGATATTTACCAACTTTTGACGTTCATCCTGTGCAATATTTTGTTTATACTGATTTGCTAAACATTTCACCAGTAATAAAGCACATACAAATTGTAGGCGGTCACGATTATCCTCATTGGATATGCACGTATTTTGACGGATCTAATGTGTTTATTTATGATAGTTTGAATCGCTTAGAGATAGAATTTTTTCATCCGCAAGAAAGACAGTACTTAAGTAAACGATACCCTAACATTTCTGAATTAGATTTGGTCATAATGCCAGTTACACAACAACCCGATGCTTGCAGCTGTGGCATTTATGCAGCTGCTTTTGTAACTGCAATTGCATTAGGTCAAGAACCTGCTTTGATACGATACAGCAAAAATACTGTGAAAATGAGGAAACATTTTGCTAAAATAATACAATCTAAAAAACCGATACCTTTTCCAAGTCAATGAATAATTCAATATTGCATACTTACTTTGACAAGTATTTATTTATATTATAGTAAGATAAATTGCATGTTGCATGGTTGTTTTGCATTAAATGTATTGTAGATATATAGCTTTTAATTGCATGCTAGTAGTAGTAACTATTTGTTTATTGTCATAAGAAAAATTGAACGTAATTTATGTAATATATTTTGCCAAAATAAACGCTAATATTCCATTATGTGATAAGTGCGCAATGTAGTGAAAATATAATAAGTGCCGAAATATTTAGTGTACAGAAAACACTAGTCATAATATATCATAAAAATAATCATGATATAAAGAATCTACGCAATGAATAATACATAGTGTGTATAATTATGTTTTACTGAAGGCCATTGTTGTTTACGATAAATCGAAACGCAGTGGGGGTGGCGGAGGGTTCTTCAGTATACTATTAATAATTACTGATAATTATAGTTTCATATTTGTTTTGCATGAAATGTATTGTAGATCTGTAGCTTTGTAATTGCATGCTAGTAGTTGTTAAAAAATTATTTGCATATTATCATAAGCTATGAAAAATTGGACGTAATATATGTATTATATTTTTCCAAGATAAACATTAATATTCAATGATATTAATATCAAAATATAATATTGTGCACAAGTATTTTGTGTAAAATGCTAGTCATTATAATGTATCATATAAATAATGAATATAAAGAATCTATGCAGTGAATAATACATAATGGGTATAATTATACATGTTTTACTGAAGACCATTGTTGTTTACGATAAATCGTGACACAGTGGGGGTGGCGGAGGGTTCTTCAGTATATAATTAATAGTTATTTATGCATTTAAAGTGTGAAATAGGCATTTATGATCGAGATAAAAGTTGCTGTCTAAACTTTAGCGAAAGCAGTAATTCATTCAAGGAAATAATCGCTTTTTACTTCTGAGATGCACATAAAATTTGTCACCCTGACAATTTGAAAGGCTACTTTATTCGACAACAATTTATTTAGAAATTATTTCAATTTTCTCAATATTGTAAGATTTTTTGGTACACTTAATTTAATAAATTTAATTTTACAATTTACAAATTAAATAGAATAGTATATAAAAGAACAGTATATCATGATACTGTTGTGTCATAAGATTTGTTATTTTTCATTCAAAACCGAACAGTCCACTTTATTGACTTCGAACGCGGGAGAAAAATTGTATTTTATTCTCTAAATAAAGTAAGCTTTTGCTTTCGGCAGTCAATTTTCAGTCCCAGACTCACTTTTTAGCCTTCGCATTTACGTTACCGCTAAAAATTGTAACCAGAATATTTTTAGTCAAGACTTACTATTTCTAAAACTTTTGATGCCAAACAACTCTAATAAAAAAGGCAAATTGAAATTCATAACAATAAAAGAAAAAAATATTAAATGTTGTTGCTGTAAAATAAAGTGATCTTTCTCAAGATGATTTAGGTGAAAATTGTTATATACACTTGGGGAGTGAAAAGGGATTACTCTTTTGCATATGAGCTATTGCACCTGTAACCCGCGGGAAAAAATGCCTATTTTATTCTCTTACTGCATATTATATAAGTATATACTTTATTGGTCTTAATAATTGAATAATGATTTATTAATTAATTTGCATAATTTTTTAATAGTATAATTCGATACAAGTGCAAAAATGTTGATACTTGAACGAGTGCGGGTTTATTGCCCGAGCGAAGCGATGGTGATACTCGCACGAGTCGAGAATCACCTTTCGCACGTGTATCGAACAATATTTTTCTATACATTGTGCGTAAATGGCATTTACAGAATTTAAAAATGCGTGAAGTGCCACTTTACGCACACAGTATCAAAAAATAATGTAAGAGAATGTTGGACTCAAAAAACAGTAATTTTGTATATTTTGTTGTAAATAAAAGAATGAATTTTTTAAAAATCCTATCCATTAATTAAAAATCCAAATTTTTCAGATTTTTAAATCAAGAATTTAATTACGATGTTTGGAGTGAAAGTTTATGCCTTTATGACTTAAAATTACCAACCAAACATTAATATTTAATTATTATTAAAAAAGTCATTTTTTCTTAAAAAATAAATCCGTCAGGCCCTCTCTTATGTTTTAAGCTATTCTACCCTATCATATCCCTTATCGTAAATAATTTTTTCGAATTTTTAATTCAATATTAATTTTGGACATCATGTTTGGGTTGAAACGTGTAGATCTCTGTAATTTGGGTCCGACATACTCTTATTATTAAAAATAATATGTATTTGTTTATTAATATGAAGAATTTTTAGTTTTAAGGCTCCCAAACGGAAATTATAAAAATTAAGAAAAAGTAAAAAATAGTAAAAAAAAGAATAGATACCGTAAGATTCCATCTGTTTTGGACACTTGTTACGTTTTTTTACATTTTTTACGTTTTATGACATTTATTCATATTGTATTACTTCACCTTACTTTTTTTACAATATGCATCATAATTAAAAATTTATGTTTCAAAACAAAATTATAAGAAAACATACCAAAATGTAAAGAAAAATAAGAAAAAGTAAAGCACTACATTATTTTGTATTTATTTACTTGTAGTTATGTTCAATTACTTTTTCTTACTTTTTTTGTATTTAAGTACCTTTTCTTATTTTTTATTATCTTTTGTTACGAATTAATAAACCCTGAAAAAACTAAAAAAAAGTTATCATAAGGGGAAAATTTGAAAAACGTAAAAAATATAGTAAATGAAAAACGCAAGAAAAAGTAAGAAAACGTAAAAGTATCCAAAAACAGATGTAATGTTACCTTTCTTTATGATTACTTTCGTATCGTCACGTTATGCTACTGCTTCTTACGTTTTCTTAGTTATTATTTTTTCCGCTTGGGCTTATAGTATTTTTGTTACTGTTTTAGTAAATATTTAACTATTTTAGCAATGTTTATAATTTTTTATTTTACTTTAACTTTAATTTAATAATGTTTTTATTTAATATGTATATTTTCGTAATTCAAAATTTCGCGTTTGTGACGGAGATCACACAGGTCGTGTCTCTAGAAACGCGTGGCAAGAAATTTTGAATTTTTTTTTTTCAGTATTTACCGACTTTCACCTACAGAATTAAAATCTGTATGTAAAGTTAGGAAGAGTTGGTTTTCATCTTTCGAGATGGACATTCAATTACCAGAGAGGTATGTTTCTTTAAAATCAATTTTATTCCAGGTATCGAATCAACGCAGAAATGAAATTACAAACAACGACAGACCAAGCATTATCAATTTGAATGCCACAGAGATAAAGAGTATCTGCGTAGCTGCTATACTGTTTTTTATTTTGTATACCTGCGTAATTTATTTTATTTTACCTACGTTATTTAAAGTTTATTTTAAAAAAATGTAAATAAATCTGGATTTAACAATCGAAAAAGCCAAATTTTATTTTTACTGGATTTTATTTTTAAAAATTTATTAAAGTTTTCTGGATTTTATTTAAAACTTAATTTATTTCACTGCATAACTGAAAAATAAAAATTACTTCGAAATATAACCCAATTTATTTTAAACTCTAATGAAGTTTGAAAAATCAAACGTTTTATGGATAATAGATTTAAACTGTAATGAGATGTGACAGCCAAATTACAGGGATCTATTTTAAAAACCCCAAAAAGGTGGATATCTACCTCGATTTTTTCGATAGGATAATTAAAGTGTTTTTTTTTATTTTTCACAAATTTTTTAATAGTTTTTTATAAACTAATTTTTTAGTCAAAAAGGTATACTTAATTTAATTTATTTCTCAGCTCAGATACAATGAGGGTTTTTCATAATTTAATTAAATATATTTCATACTTTAATTGCTTAACTTGAGCAGTTGTTAGTTCCTTTTTACGATGATTTGATTGTTTATTTAATTGCCGCTTCAGCTTTCTTCAATTTGCAAATGTTTACGTGAGAGCAAATTACTTTCTTATACTCTCAAAACAGTGCGCGTAAGATACGATTTCGCAAACTTATAACGGTGCTTAAAATGTTACTTGAAAAGAAAATTTGTAAAAAAAGAAAAATCCATTATTGATTGTCAAGTAGTTTAATTTAAAAATTAGCAATTTGTGTTGTAAAAAATATTTACAGACTTATGTGATTGCAAGTCATTCGTGTTCAAGTATCAATTACAATAATGTACAAAAATGCAATTCACACACTAGTTGCATAAAGCACTGTTACACAAAAATAGATAAAAACATTGTACGAGGAAGCGACGTGCTAATAGCTATTAGCAGCGGCTT
>CM047426.1:39388168-39404819 GCA_026168455.1 Theocolax elegans | reverse complement strand
TCTCAGTTCGTTCCCCGGCCGGATTAATCCAATGTCAAATACATTTTTATTCAAAATCCACATAGATCTGGCCAAAACCTCGATTTTTCATATTTATTATTTCGTTCCCGGTCCGGGTTGATCAAATTTGAATACATTTTATGTGTAAAATCACACTATAACTCTCCAAAACGTCGATATTTCATATTTCTCATTTCGTTCCCGGTCGGATTAATCCAATTCAAATACATTTTTATTTGCAAAATCACACATATATCTGGCCAAAACCTCGATTTTTCATATTTATGATTTCGTTCCCGGTCCGGGTTGATCAAATTCGAATACATTTTATGTGTAGAATCCACACACAAACGGCCAAACGGTAGATTTTATCAATATTTCTCAGTTCGTTCCCCGGCCGGATTAATCCAATCAAATACATTTTTATTTGCAAAATCAACACATATATCTGGCCAAAACCTCGATTTTTCATATTTTGATGTCGTTCCGTCCGGGTTGAATCAATTTGAATACTTTTTATGTTGTTGTGTCACGCTGCACTGGGGATTAGGGTGCAGGTGATCGGGGTTTTTTTTGAACATTTCAAAGTAGCACCAAAATTCGATAAATTAAAACTTTTTTATCCAGTCCGGAGCAAATTTTTGCTTCCTCGCTTTACAATCTCGATTTGTAAAGCATAAATTTATCTTTTTCCTGGTTTAAAGTTTGCTCAGCTAAAGAATTGTGAATACTGATAATATCATGTACTTTATGCTGTAAAAATTTCAAGTCTTAATTACTCTTTGTTCTCGACTAAGAATTTAAAATATGAAAAAATTATTTATTATTGTTTAAATCTCAAATTTGGGAAAAATCGGATATCAACATTACTTTAGATGAGTTCTTTGGCTGGCTATATAGGGCAAATAGTTTTCTAGATATTTGAGTTTGAAAATTTTTGCATTGTTTTTTCAATGGCTAATATCTTAGAATCAAATCATCCGATTTTAAGTTTCAACCCATCATTTTGTATATTGTTTGGAGTAGTTTTTAGAGATATCTGGAGATTTTGAGTTTGCACAAATTTGTTCCATTAATTAGCAAGTTTCTAATCTACAGGGTGACATCATTTATTATACATTATAGATGTAAGTGAGTTTCTTACTTAAAATTAATCTTGTTGATGCTGTGAGCATTGTTAATCAGTAACTAAATTATAAATAAGTAAAAATTATTGGTTAAACGTCGAAATAGGATATCCAATTATGGTACCGTCAAATTAAGTAATTTATAATTATTTATTAGTTATTTACAGTGTTTAAATATCCAAAATATGTAAAAACTATTAAAATAAAAATACCAAAACAAGATAAGCAATGTAATTTACTGTACATTAATAAATATTAATCGTCTATCAAGTTCAATAAACAATCATGATTATATGAAAACTAAATTAGAATTTTCATTTTACGCATTAGTTGCTCTGCACTCTAATACGAAAACAGAAATAAGCATTGTACAAGGAAGCTACGTATCAATTAGCAGCGGTTTTTTTATAATTCTGATGAGAGCATATTAAAGTACAGTGCTTCCTCTTTAATTTGAAAATAATGTGGCCTGATACGATTTTTTCGACAATTTTACAGCATTTTAAAAAATGTATAAAGAAAAAGTGCTTTTTTCTGAAAAATTTGTTAATGTCGGTCCATTCTACAATCGAATCAGCGGTGTAAAATGGCTCAGCTTCATAAATGGATATTGTAGGTTGAAAATTCTATATACACGGATTCATATGTTGTTTCTTGGTTGTTTCTGATCAAATCGAAAGTCTCGTATCCGTGCAAAACTAATATTACAATCGACATTAGCGAAACCAATAACCCAATATGCAACACGAGGAGGTAGTCGATCGGGTTTAGCTATTATATGCGTATGCGTTTATGTGCTGAAGTGTGTGTGCGTGCGTGTGTGTTTGTATGCGTTAGTGTTAGATATCGATTTATGAAGTCGAGTCTTTTTCTTAACACATTTTTTAAAATGCTCTAAAATATAGTTGAAAAAAAATCGTATCGGGTCAAAATTGTTTCAAAATAAAGGGAGAGAATTGTACTTTAATAAGCTCTCAACAGAATTATAAATCATTTTATAATTAAAATAATTATAAACAATTATTTTGAATTTCAAGTTCAGATAAGTTGGGAGAAGCGTCGAATCTAAACTAGCGTTCCGCTATCTTAAAGTAGAGATTTCAACTTTTAATTTAAAAGAAAAATTTACTCCCCTTCGACAATTTTTACCTGAGATAACGATCTTCGAATTTGCGTTTTTTTTAGTCGAAATTAGGTTGCGTTAATTTTTTTGCGGAGTGTAGATTAATTAATTTAAAATTAACTGTAAGCTTTTTCTGTATCATGTAACTATCAGGTACAATTTTTTCAGGTGTTTACTTCTACAGTTATTTGTAATTTTTGGATTTCTAAATAGTACGTAAATTTCTTTAATATTACGATAATAATATTCACCAAACTTACTAATTCGAACTTCTCCTAGTTGTTATAGACCCAAATATGTAAACCTATGAAAACTTTTGTTAAATAGTATGAACTAACTTTCCTCTAAATTTCAATCGAAAAAATTTTTTGAGATCGAAACGGCAAGGGTTCATATAGTGCTAAAAATCGCATTTTTTGCATTTTAGGCCCACTTTGAATGAGCATAATCTTGAGCCAAATTAACCTTTTTGAGAAAACCCTAGATAAAAAGAAAGGTTGTTTTAATACGAATATAACCGCGTTGGTTTTTTTTAAATATTTAAAATTGTAAATTTGACAGTATTTTGAAAATGAGCAAAATTCTAAAAACAAGGTCTTATGTTTGGCTTTGCAAAAATTATCGATTTTAAATAATCTAATTCAGTGTTGCTAAATTAAAAGCTACTAAAATAGTAATGAAAAAAATTTGCTATGGACTAGATAAAAAAATATTAATTTCTCTAATTTTGGTGGTACTATGAAAAATGTCAAAAAAGTGACGAAAGATAGCTATTTTTTTCGACTTCAATAGTGATTATCTCGGCTAATCAAATTAATTTAGAGGGCTAAAATTTTGGCCACTTACTTTTTTATTATAGTATTACAACGTACTGAGTTTTCAATAAAATCGGTTGACCACCGATTTTTAAAAAAGTATTGGTTTGATCGAAATATCTATAACTTTAATTTTTTATTTGCACAATTTAGAATGATGAATTTAGCAAAAATTTTGTTCTAAGGTTGTTTTGTTCAGCAAAACTTTTGTATCTGTGTTTGCACTTGTACTTTAAAATTTTCGTATTAATAAATGAACATCAAAATTTATAAAGCAATCTTATAAAGTTTCTTTAAGAATGACGATAAACTTTCTTTTTTAGATAAGTGCACGCATTATGAAGAAATAATTCAAAAATTAAATAATATTACGGAGTGTCAAGAAGCGATTTTTGAAAAAATAGATAGTGTCATTAAATTTTTTAATTGCGTTGAAAACGCAGTGAAGAAAATTGAAAAGGCCTTCTTCTATGTAATTCACCTACTTACAGAACATTTAGGAATACATTCGAATATTTAATTATGTAATTATTAAATTCAATGATATATAATAAATTCAATTTTATCTCTTATTTAGTTTGTTATTATTTATGAATCTGAAATTTCAACCGCTGCACCGCAACGAATTCTCTAAATTCTTCCAAATCAAAATTTTACTCCCAATACACTTGAAATATGGTTCAAAACATAAATGTTCGTTGTCAATTAACATATTTTTGTGAAAAAAGGTAGAGGAGTCATTTAACGTTTTAAATTGTTACCAAGAAGGTGTCAAAACCCGCAAGTATTGTTATTCTAATCAAACTTGTTGAAAATTGTTATCTGATAAATAAATAATTTTAATTCTAACTCCCTTATTTTATCTATTTCTTTGAATTTTAATTAAACATTTTTTTTAATATTACAAAAATTACATATAAAAAATTTCTGCATTTGAAAGAACTGAAATCAAACTGAAATCGACAAGTATTTTGAATCGTACCATAAATATATATTTTAAATAAACATTTATATATATATATATATATATTGTAACGGTAAGCGAGTTACCGATCAGGTAAGCAACGCGAAAGAGGATATACAGCGCGGCGCGCGCACGAACGCGCGAGAATCGTGCACGCCCAGCTGAGAGTAACGAGGGAGTTCGCGCGCGATCGGCAACGACAACGTGTTGGTGACCGGCATAGACTGTGTTTTTACGGGATAAAAGAGCAAAAGGACTGTTGTGCGTTGTGTGTGCGTGTGAGAATCTTCTCCCCACTGCTAAGCATATTATAACCAAGAAGCCCCATTATTATTTTTATCCGCAATAAATATTAAGGGTGGATTTAGGGGAGGGGGTGAATGCGCCTAAATATTGCATTTATATGGAATAAAATAGTAAGGGTGGTTTCGAAGGGCAAAATGGGCAAAAAATAGCAAAATTATCTGATTCTTGAAATTATTTTATGAATATCTCTGAAAGGCCTATTTTTTAATGCTCTAAATTTGTAAGCTGAGCATATTGTTACAAAACAAAAGTACTTCATTATTGTTTTCATCCGATATAAATATTAAGAATGGTTTCGAAGGGCTAAATGATCCGAAAAAGGCGAAATCAATAAAATTTTTTGAAAAAAGAAAAAAATGATCTTGCATGAAAATTGAATGCAATATTGGAAGAATGCTCTATTTTAAAAAATAAGATATTTCTTAAAAAAGGAGAATAGTTTTTTTGCATTGCAATCATTGTATTTTTTACTGTGAATAATTAAATATTGGTCTATGCAACAACAATAATACAGTTAACAACGCACATTAGAACTGATGTTTTTTTTCTGGATAATGAAAAGAATTTTAAAAAGGTTAAATAATTTTTTAAGATTAATTAAATTATACCATGGAGCGATACATTAATTTGACGGCAGCTACGTGCCAATAAAGCGATATTTTTTTTATTAGTATTATTATTATTATTATCATTACTATATATAGGTACCTAACATTATTATCATGTACAGGTGTTTGATAAATTGTTAATAATACTTAAAATTTCTTTCCTCTTATTTACAATACTTTCTTCTGTAAACCAGAATTTCAAACTCCTCAAAAAAGTGAAATCCTGAATGGGATGCTGAAAAATTGAATATAATAAGTTTTGCAAATTTACCATTTTGTGAAAATTGTTACAATTGTATTTAAACATAGTAAACCAATTACAACTGAATTTACCGTAAAGAATTGCTCTGCGTATTGTAGTAAATATATACCGCAGTCAAACCCGTTAGTCTGCTGCGGAACATCCATATGAATTGATCTCATATTATTGTAGTTTTTGCTGCCTCCAAACTTCTCTTTAAACTCCGATTCAACGTATTTTTTTAAATTTTTTATTGCCAATGGGCGTTTTCCATTTAAGGAATCAAAAATTAATATACATGGACTGCAAAATAGAATTTTTAGTAAGTATGATACTGAAATTCACAATGTTCATAACAAATATTCGTATGAAAATTTTATTTTTTGTCAATGCAATGCAACAAGCGTGCCTTATGATTAGTTTATAAAATCTTGCTTTTTTGGTATTTTTTACCGCCGCCAAGCGCCCTTAATATTTATTCCAGATAAAAATAATCGTAGGGTCCCTTTGTTGCATTATGTTAAACTTAACATATGATTTTAAAGCGTTGAAAAGAAGCTTGTTTGAAATAATCAAAAAAGAAGTAATTGAAAAAACGAGAATTTCGCTTTTATGGCCCATTTTACCCCGCTATTATATATTTTTAATGAACATTTTAGCTGTTTCGAGAATTAAAATATGATTTTTAAAAATTTAAAAACTTCGTTTTAAATCGTTTATAATACAAAAATATAAAGGAAGAAAAAAGTTATTACTATGCAATGGTCACTTTCACGAAAATTATACGACATTTAACAATAATTTTAATGAAAATTACTTCTTCAATCGCTTATAAGTCGGTGACAATTGAAGATAGACACAAGAACTCAAAAGTGGCCATTGGACAGTAATAACTTTTTTCTTTCTTTATATTTTTGTATTACAAACCATATCCTAAAGTTTGGATAAGATCCGTTCTTGCACTCCCCTTGTTGGTCTCATCCTCCGCTAAACGCATTAAAAAATAATAGCTTATTTGAAATAAAATATACCTGTGTTGCCTAATTGTTTTATTTGCAGGATTCAATTGCAACGTTTCCTTATCCGTGTCACTAAATTCCATTGGATTTTGGAATAAATTAAGAAAGCAAATTATTGCCATGTACCAGTGCTTGCTAAAAATGTGTAATCAAAAGATTAATCAATGTTTTTATTAACGTGATGCTGGACTCTGATTACTGGAATTTACACTTTTTAACCCAAAAATTATACCTAAAATATTCGATTAAAAATCTGATAATATTCATACGGGTAGCTTAAAACTTAAGGTTGGGCCTGACGATTTCATTTAAAAAAAAGAATTTTTTTAATATTAATTTAATCAAGAATTTTTGGTCGGTAACTATTAATCTAAAAAGGCATAAACTTTCAACGTAAACGTCGTGAGTAAATTATCGATTTAAAAATGCTGGAAAAATTTAAATAGATTGTTTAAAATATGTCTGAGACCTGAAGGAAAGGATTTTTTTCAAAAATTTATTCTTTTGTTGATAAAAAATTTAAAAAATGACCATTGTCTGAGTCCGTCATCCCTTTAATACAATTTATTATAACAATGTATTGATTACTATGTACGTACTTTTCGTTTATGGGGACAATAATGAAGTCTTTTTCAAAAATGTTTAGATTTTTCGACCACTTCATTTTCCTTTGACTCGTTGTCAACTTCAAAGCTTGCTTTAATTTTGTGTAAAAGAATGTATCAAAAATATATGTTTTTTCTTGCTCTTCAGCAGATAAAATATTTAAAAAAATATAATTTAAATAAAAATTTATGATGATGTCATTCAAAAATTTATTATCTTTTAAACATTGTATATGTTCAAATCTAATTTGTACTCCTCTTGGTAGCGGTGGAGGTGGATATATAAGTATTCTACAACAATATTTATTTTATAAAACATGAAAATCGTTATTAAATAATATTAATAAATAATTAATTTTTATAATTGAGATATCTTACGTAGCGTTACTTTTGATGTCACTGCTCCACGAATGATCGGACAAGTTGTCGATGGGCAATTCACACAACTCCTGGAATGCATTATTTTTTTTCAATTGTTCATGAAGTAATTTTCATTTGATATCTTACCAAAATAAGGTTCATATGAATAAAAATAATGAAAAGAAAGTGCTTTTGTCTAGTGGGTCTTTAAAATAATATCAATTGATAATTATTCAACTGTCTATGAAAACTTTTAAGGAAAAAGGGCGCATATCTCTATATTCTTATTTAATCCATTTTATCCCAAGATAACAAAAAATTTTAGATTTTTCGTTATTTGCTTATATCTATCGTAAAAAAGGCATTGGAATCTAAAACTCCGGCTTTCTTCATATTTTTCTAGTAGAAAGTCATATCCTAAAGTTTGGTAAAGATCCGTTGTCCGAAGGGTTGGTCCTCTCCTTGTCAGTAAAACTCTTGTCATCTTGGGACCAAATGAGTTAAATGCGAAGACACGTTTCAAAGTAAAAATAACAAAAGCAATTTGCAAAAAAAATCCTTCTTTTTGAAAAAGAAAAAGCGTTCGTCAGAGGCATTAAACGTACTTCATTTTCTGTTAATATCGAAGAGCGTGCTGATTTTTGGCTTAATTCAATTTCTATCGGCACCTCTTTCTTCATGATATATTCATCATACAATTTTTTCATTTCTGGATTAAGCTTGCTTACTGTTGGCCTAGAATATGGATCGAAACGACCTTGCACTTTGACTTGCAGAGTATTTGCTGTTTGCAGCCAGGAGTACACTTTGTTAATACCATTTTGTTCAGCAAGTAACTAATTTTGGTAACAAATAAAAGTACTTATAATAACGTAAGGAAAATGAGTAATATCTATATAATATTTTTCACCACATGATTTATTTAAAAATTATATTTAAAAATTCAATTTAAATCTTATTGCATGCGTACAAACGAATCTTTAGTGAAACATAATTTTTTAATCGAGAAAATTGCAACAATTTTGATTGAACAAATTAAAAATCTATTTTCCTTATGTCAAAGTTGATGTAAATTTCACTAATAAATGAAATATCAAATTAGACAAATACAATTTTTAAAAAGCTATTTAAATAATATTCGAGAAATTTACTACTTATAATATTAATAACAAATTTATCGGTTATTAGTTATTTAACTTGCTAGCCCTAATTAGGTTGGAATTCCCGATGTGAGCCCGGGCCGAGGTTATTTCTTCATTGAAATTTCAAAATGTTTTTTTAAGATTTTTTTCCGCAATTGCTTGAACTTATTAGAATGTTTCACGAAACGGGGTGTGGAATTTACATACAAAAAAACAAAAAGTACTGGGCTTGAAAAATGTCGACTAAATCTCATATTTGAAAATAACAAATTCGCTTTAAAAATGGGCATTAGTAACAATTTTATAAACAATAGAGTGTTTATTACTCATATTATTCTACTCTATTAATATCATTTAAATAACTTTGGAAAAATGATCTTTTTTTTAATTCAAGAAGTATGCAAATTTTTTTCTTTCAAGATTTCAAAAGCTTAATGAAAAAAACAGGTGAATTTAAAGAACTTTCTCAATCTTCGTTTGTTATAGCAAACAAATATTTTAACACTTGATAAGTTATTTAGAAGTAGTTACAAAATATGCATGAAAAAATTGCCGTGTAATTGTACAAATCTATTGATAGAATTTTTGCTAGAGGAATAAGTTTTGAATCTCAAAAAAGTTCCAGAATTTTACTACTACTACTACTACGGTTTCTCTAGTAAAAAATATTTACGTGCATATTTAATGTGTAATTATATATTATACTGACATTTGATTCGCACATAGCTGTCTCGAAATCTTGTTTTGATTCTTCGAGCATTGGGAAATCAATTTCATTTGCATCATCTACATTTTCGTGAAGAATGTCGATCGTTCCGGTTTTTAAATACAAGTCACTTCTTATATTTTCAAGGATTACCTAACATATTTAAATAAGTTTTACTTTAAAGACACTTTTAACAGGACATAAAGTATAGAATTTATATTATTAATAGTCATTATTGTGAAAAACTAATTTAGTTTATATAAAAATTTAAATTATTTTTTGTAGTAATATTGCCTTTCTCTTGTTGTAACCTTACTTAACCAGTCTCGTGTAACTCTTTTTGAAAAATACTTATAACCTTAACGTAATAATTTTTTTCAAAAATTTTTTCTTTGTTATTATTTAATGTCTAAAAATTCTTAATTTAGTAAATTTTAAATATTGTAAATATATTTAAAATAAAGCCGTTTGACACTAGAGTTTCCTTATTACGAATCGCATATATCCATCAAAAGTGGAACATACGTTACAAAAAAGAATCCAACAAATTAATCGAGTTCGGCTTCATTGAAAAAATGTTATCATATTGCATTTCTTATTGTCATGTATATCGCCGCGCGACTATAGGAGGTGTGAGAAGCAAGTGACGGATAAGAAGTGTTATGGTCGTATCGTCGATGCTCCGTCGTATGGACGGTAGCTCGATGGTTAGAGCACGCGATTCGTACTCCGGAGTCCCAAGCTTGAATTCCGTCGTCCACCTTTTTATTTCTCGCTTCTCTCCTTTTCATACGTAACATTATAGATAAATTATTTACAAAATTAATTAAAACAATAAATTAACCGCGATAGTTATCAACAAGACATAGGAGAGAGAAGAACAAGAATCACTTTCTCGTACTTGTATCTTACGGTATTTTTTGATACGACGTGTAGAATGCTCGATTTTGAGCACGTATTTTTTGAGAGCGTGCGAGAATTCAACTTAGTCTCATCCACCTCTAATAGATTCGAAGTGTCTTAAATCGAAGATTTCAATGAATACTTCGTTTTAAAAGAATCGTGTAAAACTTTTGAAAGGAGAATGTTCATAAGGGTGGAAATGTGTTGCAACGTATAAATCATAAGAAAATTAAAGGAGTTCTTTCAGAATCTGTACGAATATCCGAGAACATTCGCAGATAGTTAACCCTTTGCAGCAGATAAAATAAGTGGTCCCTATAGCGACTATTATATCTATTTTATCTGCTTTTTATATTTGTAAAAATTTTTTTTTAATTTTGTTTGAATGTTTTTAGATTTTTCTAATAGCTAAAAGATTAGGCTGCAATTCTGTACCACTAATATTTCGAATTTATTTGTTGTTAAATTGTTAAAAATAAACAAATAGTAAAAAAAATGCAGTTTGTAGAGAAAAAATCAATTTCTGATTTGTTTGCTATGCAAATACCCTTCAAAATTTATTTTTAGTCGCTGAAATCGAATATGAGCTTAGAAAATTGCAATTTTCATTTCGAAGATGGCGGGTTCAGTAATTGCGGGAAACGTTTGATTCGCTATACTGAATTTGCCATATTGAAAATGAAAATCAATTTTTTGAGCTCATATAATTTAAAATGAAAAAAAAAAATTTTTAGGTTTTTAAAGATAAATCCCTGTAACTTGGCTCCCGTATCACCTTAATTTTCAAATAGCAATTCGTCACGTAATTTTACTGATAGAATATGATAAAACTTATTATTATATTATAATAATACTATTGTTTAATCAAATAATTTTCTAAAAAATACCTATGATCAATAGAATTTTAATTTTTAAAAAGTATTTTTATAGCACATTATCTTATGGAGTTGTGATAATCAAATTATCGGGAATTTACTTTTAAGCACCCAAAAATTTTCAAGAATTATAAACATACATGACGTTGAATAATATAAAAGATGCTGCCAGAACAATTTTTTTAAATAACTAGCGGCTACACGAAAATTTCATTCAATTATAACAATTTTTAAAAAAATTCATTATTAATTTTTAAGGCAAGTAGAAGAGCGTTACAGAGAGATTTTTTGGATAATTGTAATTAAAAAATAAATAATTATATAAATTTTTAAGTTCAAGATCTTCTTAAGTAATAGTAAGTCAACTGCTTTTAATACAAATTCTATTTGAGTTGTTCATTTTTAATTTGAATAATTTATATTTATGTAATTTTTAACAAAGTCAAATTTTTCCCGGGTACCAGTAGTACATAGCTATATGTGCTACTGCATTGGCCGTGCGTCGTTCCAAAGCCGTTGTACCCATGTCTCCCACCCTACCGAACACTTGGAGGCCAGTGAGCGGAAGGGGCTCTGTATAAGTTGCCGTTTACCTCTTCTACAGCCCCTGAGCCGGCAACTTATCGAGAGTCCACTGTATTCAATTGTGAAAAAAGGAAAATTTAGGGGAAATGAAAGGACAACTCATAATTAACATAAAGTTTCGTTTTTAGCATTGGAAGTATATCTGCATGCATCCATTTTCAACGAATACACATATACTTCCAATGTATTTCATAGGCATTATCCTTTAATATAATTAAAAAAAAATGTTGTATATAATATTTATTTAAAAGCTTAAATTTAATATTACTTACTAATGTTATAAATACGTAATAAAGGATTTCTTACATGGAGATGCAGTGGGAAATCATTAATGTCCATAGGTAACTCATTCTTCGTTCGATTTACTTGTCTGTACATAAGCATGTAAGCATTTTCATTTTTACCTTTAATTTCATTTATATTTGTTATTTCTAAACAGGAGACCTGAGCATCATCAAACATGAACCATCGATTAGTTTTAAAATCTTTTATGTAAGCATAGTAATGTCCTGCGTATGCTGTGCCAACATGAATAACTATGCAGAATAGCTCGTAAGTAAAGATTCCTGTAATTGTTTTAAAAATAAAGTTAGTATCATTATGAATATATTGTATACATGATAATATAATGATAAAAAATTGAAAAGAAGGATGCTCATATAGAAAATACTAAAAGAGAACTTATACAAAACTGATCATATTATATAAAAGAAACACAGAAATCATAAAATTGTAATTAACTGCACATGTAATAAAGAGAAAAACAATTAGAAAATAACTTTAATCAATATACTACTGCGTGTGGAATGGAATCTTGACTTTTTTATTTGTCTAAACAGTTTTTATTTTTACTTAAGGGTGTAGTCTAGTTAGTCACTTTCTAATGTTTGTTGAATAAAGTTGACAAAATTACTTGAAAATCAATATCTGTAGGTAATTCTGTAGCCATTGGCATACTGCAACCAAAACACTTTAGTTTGTTCCCGGAAAGCTGTTGCCGAGAAATCATGATCACCCACAGATTTGTTGTATAAACCGAGTACAAAATAAAAAAACAAAGTTTTTTTGTATTTTAAGACTGTTTATCATTCTTAAAATTTATTTATATTTTCTTATCAATATCTTTTATACAATGCTCACAAAAAAATTACAAAAATACCATATTTTTTAGCCGACGAACTAGATTGCACTCTTAACTTATTTTCCAAATCGATTTAAAATTTACATTTTCGTATATTTAAATCAATACCATTTGATTTGTACATTATAATTGATTTGATTAATTATTACCAATCAGTGGACATTCTTCTTTCAACACATTTAATTCTATTTTTTCAGAAATCTTACTTTTTTCAGTTAATTCTTCATGTTCTTCGAAATTTGTATCTTCTGTACTCATAAGCGAATTTAAATTCAAATGCTCAGGAAATGTGACTCTATAACGAATTTATTTAAACAAATATTTTATTTTAAATTAAGCTCATATAAAAATTTGCATACATTTACGTACATTTTTAATTAATTATTTTCTTTACGTATTTAAAAATTTTGTTCTTTCAAGGTATACAAAATATTTAAATATTTTTAATCTATATATAGTGTAAAAAGAATTTGCAAAAAGAAAGAAAAATGTACTTACGTATGATTTAATTTTATCCTTTTATTTATGTTCAAATCATAGGTAAATCGTTTCAGTTGCAGAGATAAAATGTATGGCAATTTCTTAAACTTTTGCTGTTTAATAACTCCGCACTGCTTTTCACAATAGCAACATAAGTGTTTATTTTCATCGTCTGTGATTTCAAT
Source organism: Theocolax elegans (assembly GCA_026168455.1). Classification (NCBI taxonomy): domain Eukaryota; kingdom Metazoa; phylum Arthropoda; class Insecta; order Hymenoptera; family Cerocephalidae; genus Theocolax; species Theocolax elegans. Next base: position 39,391,634 of record CM047426.1, on the reverse strand, counting down.
TTTAATAAAATCTAGTAAAGCTCTTTCCTAAACAAATATGATTATTTATTTGAGCCTATTATTTTACTTATTTTTAAATAATTTAATATAATTTACTCAAAACATAGATTAGAAACACTTTGTTTATTCATTTTAATTGCTTTGACGAATTAACGAAATTAAGAAGTTTATATTAAGAATAACCTACCACGCTATCGTAATATAATTTACTTTTTTTATCAGAAGAAATGACTGAAAGAGGAAGATGAAGAAAAGAATTTTCAGTCGACACTACTGTTCCACATTCCAAACACTTGGTATAATCAATTAAATTACCTGTTAAATAATAATTCTCAAATAATACTTGATACTAACACGGTAATAGGTAAGTACAATCTGCAATATATATGTGTATGTGTGTGTGTGTTTACCCTGATAGAGGTAACTGATGAGGTCAAATTGTAGGGTATCAGATAAAATTTGCTGGAAAGCTTCAAAGAATGTTTGAAAAAATTCAACAATGTCTTGTTGTTCTTTTGCTGCTGAAGGTCCCCATCCAAAGCTTTCAGTCAAACCAGTCGTTTCAGCAGCTTTCAAATTTGACGTCTATTAACGTTAAATTGCAATAATAATTTATTTTATATAACATTCAAATATTTATACCATGTGTATTTATTAATTTATTACTATGATAGTAGATTATTATTATCATTTATTAGTATACTTTGTTTCAACAACGAACCGAAAAACCCATTTTCAATTTCGGCGTTCGGATCGCAAAGCTGCAATTTCGGCCTCGTTGTTGAAAAAAAATAGTAGTATATAAAATTTAGATATCAACACCTTTCAAACCGACGTTTTTGGTTGTAAATATGATTGTACGTAAACTCTTCAAATATCAGTTTTGTAAAGAAAGATTTGAATTTCCTGAATAGTACATTACGATACGAATGCGCGAAACAGGTAATGCACGCATATATGAGTCGAGTTTATCGCCCCAGCGAAGCGAGTGCGTGGAACACCTGTACCTTGCACATGTATCGTATACTATTTTTTAACACAACGTGTGCGGAATGCTTTTCTTGGAGGTTGAAAACCGTGTTTCTCACACGGAGTACAAGTTCTAAAGAAAGGGACCTAAAATAAAACATTTTATCGGACTTTACTACTGAATGGCTTTATCAAATCAGCACTTTTCTACGTATTTTCATCACTTATTAATCATTCTAGCTTTGCACTTCGATTAAATTAAGGTAAAGTACCCAATCGTGGGACAAACTCAAAACTGGACCTTAATGTTGGGACAGACGTGTCTATTATATAAAAGAAACACAGAAATCATAAAATTGTAATTAACTGCACATGTAATAAAGAGAAAAACAATTAGAAAATAACTTTAATCAATATACTACTGCGTGTGGAATGGAATCTTGACTTTTTTATTTGTCTAAACAGTTTTTATTTTTACTTAAGGGTGTAGTCTAGTTAGTCACTTTCTAATGTTTGTTGAATAAAGTTGACAAAATTACTTGAAAATCAATATCTGTAGGTAATTCTGTAGCCATTGGCATACTGCAACCAAAACACTTTAGTTTGTTCCCGGAAAGCTGTTGCCGAGAAATCATGATCACCCACAGATTTGTTGTATAAACCGAGTACAAAATAAAAAAACAAAGTTTTTTTGTATTTTAAGACTGTTTATCATTCTTAAAATTTATTTATATTTTCTTATCAATATCTTTTATACAATGCTCACAAAAAAATTACAAAAATACCATATTTTTTAGCCGACGAACTAGATTGCACTCTTAACTTATTTTCCAAATCGATTTAAAATTTACATTTTCGTATATTTAAATCAATACCATTTGATTTGTACATTATAATTGATTTGATTAATTATTACCAATCAGTGGACATTCTTCTTTCAACACATTTAATTCTATTTTTTCAGAAATCTTACTTTTTTCAGTTAATTCTTCATGTTCTTCGAAATTTGTATCTTCTGTACTCATAAGCGAATTTAAATTCAAATGCTCAGGAAATGTGACTCTATAACGAATTTATTTAAACAAATATTTTATTTTAAATTAAGCTCATATAAAAATTTGCATACATTTACGTACATTTTTAATTAATTATTTTCTTTACGTATTTAAAAATTTTGTTCTTTCAAGGTATACAAAATATTTAAATATTTTTAATCTATAAATAGTTTAAAAAGAATTTGCAAAAAGAAAGAAAAATGTACTTACGTATGATTTAATTTTATCCTTTTATTTATGTTCAAATCATAGGTAAATCGTTTCAGTTGCAGAGATAAAATGTATGGCAATTTCTTAAACTTTTGCTGTTTAATAACTCCGCACTGCTTTTCACAATAGCAACATAAGTGTTTATTTTCATCGTCTGTGATTTCAATTTTAATAAAATCTTGTAAAGCTCTTTCCTAAACAAATATGATTATTTATTTGAGCCTATTATTTTACTTATTTTTAAATAATTTAATATAATTTACTCAAAACATAGATTAGAAACACTTTGTTTATTCATTTTAATTGCTTTGACGAATTAACGAAATTAAGAAGTTTATATTAAGAATAACCTACTACGCTATCGTAATATAATTTACTTTTTTTATCAGAAGAAATGACTGAAAGAGGAAGATGAAGAAAAGAATTTTCAGTCGACACTACTGTTCCACATTCCAAACACTTGGTATAATCAATTAAATTACCTGTTAAATAATAATTCTCAAATAATACTTGATACTAACACGGTAATAGGTAAGTACAATCTGCAATATATGTGTATGTGTGTGTGTGTTTACCCTGATAGAGGTAACTGATGAGGTCAAATTGTAGGGTATCAGATAAAATTTGCTGGAAAGCTTCAAAGAATGTTTGAAAAAATTCAACAATGTCTTGTTGTTCTTTTGCTGCTGAAGGTCCCCATCCAAAGCTTTCAGTCAAACCAGTCGTTTCAGCAGCTTTCAAATTTGACGTCTATTAACGTTAAATTGCAATAATAATTTATTTTATATAACATTCAAATATTTATACCATGTGTATTTATTAATTTATTACTATGATAGTAGATTATTATTATCATTTATTAGTATACTTTGTTTCAACAACGAACCGAAAAACCCATTTTCAATTTCGGCGTTCGGATCGCAAAGCTGCAATTTCGGCCTCGTTGTTGAAAAAAAATAGTAGTATATAAAATTTAGATATCAACACCTTTCAAACCGACGTTTTTGGTTGTAAATATGATTGTACGTAAACTCTTCAAATATCAGTTTTGTAAAGAAAGATTTGAATTTCCTGAATAGTACATTACGATACGAATGCGCGAAACAGGTAATGCACGCATATATGAGTCGAGTTTATCGCCCCAGCGAAGCGAGTGCGTGGAACACCTGTACCTTGCACATGTATCGTATACTATTTTTTAACACAACGTGTGCGGAATGCTTTTCTTGGAG